>JARHVA010006425.1:335000-505000 GCA_037957365.1 Torreya grandis
TTCTACAGACTTGATTTCTACAGACTCTGCAGGCAAGTTCATTTCTACAGGTTCAAAGGTTTCTATAGGTGGGTTCAACCAAAAGAATTAGTTTCTAACACTTAGTCATTTTTAGGATTGGTTCAGTGCCTTGGTTTAATCAAAAATGTCTATCGACAAACATTCAAGCAAAAGAGGCTTGAACCATTACACCGTTGAACCATTGAACCACTTTGGTTCAAAGGTTCAACGAGTTTGAGGTTCAATCGGTTCAAAATTTCTAGTTCAATGGTGGGTTCAATCAAGGGCACAATTTAATGGCTTGGTTCAACCAAGTAGTTCGTCACTTTGTTTCACTCAGGTAGTTCGTCACTTTGTTTCACTCAGGTAGTTCGTCTGCTTTGTTTTCAATGTTTTGGCTCATCCTTTGGTTCAATCAGATGGTTCGTCAATCGGTTCAAGGCTTTTTTTGAACCATTGAACCAAAGCTTGGTTCAACAGTTGGTTAAAATAAATGGTTCAATTACTTAGTTCATCTTCTTGGTTCAAAGGCTTGGTTCATTCAATTGAACCATCGGCTTGAACCATTTTGGTTCAAAGCTTGGTTCATCGGCTTGGTTCAATGTTTGGTTCAACCAAGTGGTTCATTTTCATGGTTCAATGAAGTGGTTCAAAGGAGCAGTTCAAATGCAAAAGTTCAAAGAGCCTCCCAAAGGACAAAGTGCCCTTACAGAGGGCACTTGGATGACAAAAGTACCCTTTGAAAGGGTCATTTTCAAAGAAGCCTCAAAAGGTAATTTTTTCGGATTTCTGTTTAAGGCATTTGAAAAAGACTAAGGCAAGAAGCAATTTCTTCAAATTTTTTGTCTGAAGGAATTCCTTCAGACAAAAAGCCTGAAAGAATTTAGAGAAGTTGCAAGTAGAAAGCTTGAAGAAATAACCAAGGCAAAAGTGATAAGAACATTTTCCGTGGAGTTTGTCCATGGGAAATTTTTGTGGACTTTTTCTCTATGGGAATTTGTCTAGGTAAAATGCCTATAGGAAACCCACAAAAGGCCACCGAAGGACCCCAAAGGGCAGGTGCTCTTACGGGGGATTCCCAGCTACTGAATAGAAGGACACTTCCCTGAAGCTGAAGGGTCACCTTCCCTTAGAGAAGATGTAAAACAAGAAGCCTGAAGGCCATTCAAAGACTGCCCAAAGGGTAGATACCTTGTGAGGACCTCTTCTTGACCCAAAGTGGATCATTTCTTAAGGTCTAAAAGGGTATACTCTTTCCAAGAAAGTGCCAAATAGAAAACATGAAGAAGACCAAGGGGTGACACACCCAAAGACGTCAAATTCAACACAGTGAACTAGCCATTGAAAACATAGTCATGGGTGCGCGAACATCAATTTTAAAGCTCATAAAATAGACATTGATCCTTTAAATCTATAGACCCAAATGCATTCACAGACTTCAAGGCCAAGACCAACAGAAAACGAGGAAGGAACAGAATAAAAAATTGAATCCAAGACCTGATTTAATTAACCAAAAAATGAGGAATGATGAAGGTAGGATCAAGTCACCAGGTGGACATTGAAAGTTGCAAACCTTCAATAGCGTGACTTGTTTCCTTGCATTGATAAAATCAAATGGGTAAATGCCCCTAAGTTCTAGCCTATATTCTTAATAGATTCCAATGCAACATGATGTGTTACTATTCTTGAGTCCTTGTTGGAGAGGCTATATAAGGGACTCTCCTCTATTGTAAATATATCTCTTTTTTGACAATCAGAATGAAACTCTACCCAAATTGAAAGGCACTTCTGAGACTTTGAGCTCATTTTATTGGTCATATTTTGTTATTGAAATAAGAAAGAAAATGATTTTTTAGACTTTGTGCTATAACATCTTTATTGTTGAGGAAAGTATTCTTATGTCTTTTTCCTTAATATATCTTCTATTCCTTTAATTTAACAAGAAAAATTAGTGACAGTAATCAGAAAGGTATCCCAAAGAGTCAAGTATGGAGAGATTTTGTGCCCCCATAATTGTCTTTAGTGTGTTTTCTTTTCATTTCTGTGTAAAGGACCTTGGGACAACTTTGTGCCCTCATTGTCCTTCGTATCTTACTCTTGAGCAATTCAGGTGGAGACTTTGTGTTGCATCTCGATTTGCTAGTTATTACATCCTTTACTACATTTTGCTATTACTACCAGGAGCACTCTTGTGGTTGATTGAATAGTACTTTTGAAAGAACAGGAGTGTTGTTTGTCATTTCCCTTGAGATTTATTCTTTGATCCACATGCATCATCTCTGAAAAAAGAGAGATGGATGGTTTGTCATACCCTTGAGTATTATTTTCTATTTATATATATATAGGGAACCTCCCCTTGATGAGAGGAGAGATCAGTCCCCTTCTGATGGGGTAAACCTACACATTTGGAATGACTAATCTTCCTACTTTGGCTGATTAGACCTATTTTGTTTGTCAGTATGCTGATCGACAAAATATTTAACCAACAATTTTTGGTGACTCCACTGGGGATATATATAATTCTATGTAATTTGGAACCTCAAGTTTCAGATTGAAACATCACCTGTGTCTTACCCATTATCATTATAACCCTTATCCATTATATATTCTGGTGACTCCATTACTTGTCTTACCCATTATCCATTTATATCCTTACCATCTTCCTCCACCTTTGTTATTTTATCTGGTCTACAAAACGAGAGCTATTGGGAAAGAGTGCATAGTTTAAAGCCTCAAGCTGCAAACTGAAGCAATCTAAATTCTTTCCCATTTTTATTTCATAATCTGGCAAATTTAAGGTGTACACAAAGCCAAAGGGCTAAAGGGATTGTTGACCCTGTATTCGAGTTGGAACATCAAAGTGATTTTGATCTATTTCCTTCACCATCTCATCTCCAATGAACCAAGTGATTTCCTCCTACTAAAGTTAGATATCCATTTCCAACAAAGTATCTACTTCTATTATTGATAAAACTTTTCCAATAATTACCCCTCTAAGATTTGTTATCCCTCATTTTCATAATCCTACAATGGCAGTTCAAGGCCCTTGGGGTAATGCTTTTGGTCCTCTCAATCTTACTCCACCTCTACATGAGCTTCCATGCAGTTCAAGGAAGAATTTTCCCAAATTCTATGGTGATGGGAAAGTTCATCCTGATGAGCACATTATAGCCTTCAGCATAGCTTGTGGAGTAATCAAAGTAGAATTTGATGATGTAGTAGTTAGGTTATTTGTAGAAACATTACAAGGTGCTACTGTAGATTGGTTTTATCATCTATAGGCTCAGTCAGTGACTGATTGGAATACTCTCAAAGCTAAGTTTGAAGCTAGATTCAAACTTGTAGAAGATGCATATGCACTTCTAGCTCAACTTACACAAATGAAGAAAGATCCTTATGAGCCTATCAAAGATTTCATAGCCAAATTTGACAAACTAAGAAACAAAATTCCTGTAATATCTCGACCTACGGCTATGAATCTCAAATGCTTTTTCATTAATTCTTAGTTACCTAAAGTAAGTTTTCTCTTGAGATGTACTGGTCAAATAGATCTTGCTGTAGCTCAACATTTGGCCACTGAAGTAGAAGATGATCTCATCTTAGCAGGGAAGATAAGGAGAGATCTAAATAGAAAATAGAGCTTCATCATCTTTTGAATATGCGTCTATAGGCACCACAGATCCACTGGTGCAAAAATTGGCAAATGAGTTGCTCGCTCTCAAAAAGAAAATGGCTCAAGGAATGTCTTCTACTCCATATAGAAGGACATTCCCAAATCAGTCATATCAGGGCAATGCTACCAGGAATCAAGGGCAATAGAATAACCTTCCTCCCCCACAAGGGAAACTTGCCCTGGAAGCTCCTCCAACCAATTCAGCAATGGGATATCTTGAAGTAGAATTAGAGTTCTCTTTCCAGCCTAAATTGAATCAAGAAAATGACGTTGATCTCCTTGAAGACAATCAATAAGAATTAGCTAGCGACTCCCACATTAGTTTTCCTAAACTACCAAGATGAACCCAAAAGCAAAGGAGAAGCTTTTGATGGATCATATGCAGTGTTTACCAGGTCCAAGAACCAATCAGTCTAGTAAACTCATAAAGAGAAGATATAAGAGTAATCGTATCCAGTAGTCATGATTGCTAAGCGTGGAACCACTCTGCCTTTTCAATCAAAGGATATAATAATCACCCAAAAGGCAAACACATCAATTTTGCCTTCCCCTTCTATTTCTAATTTGTAATCCAACCCACCTCCCATCCCTCCTAAAACTCAAAAAGTTGAAGTACCTTTCTCTGTACCTAGCTCAATTTAGCCATTTGACATAATTGATCATGTCAAAAAGACCAAAATATAAATGTCTAAATTTGAATATCTGCCATCTAATCCTGATCAATTGGATAAGTTGGTCTAATATATGAATAACCAAACCATCCCTATAGGGCAAAAAGCTAAAAAACTAATTATTGATTCTCTAAAGAACATGCCCATTCTAAATAAACTTGTTATTACTCCTCCAACTACCCCTGGGAAAATAGAACCTTTCTATGTTTCCTTATTGATAAATGGTTATCATCTCAACAATTGCATCATTGATTTTGGGGCATCTAACAATGTCATTCCTACTAAAGTAGCTGAGTCTCTGAGTCTCACACTGACCAAAACCTTTAGGAGATGTTTCTCCATGGAGAACAAGTAAGTACCATTGCTAGAGCAAATTAAAGATGCCAAATTTACATTGGCAGCCTTTCCAGACAAGAGAATCAGGATGACTGTATTGGTGGCTGACATTCCAGCATCCTATGGCATTTTACTTAGACATAATTTTTTCAAGGATGTGGGAGGAGAACTAAGCATGGACCTGTCTAAAGTAAGGATCCCTATCCAAGGCGTGATGAAGAGATTGTTCCTTAAAAAAGAAGCAAAATATGTGGTCACCCAAACATCAGCCCCTGCAACACAAATTATGTTTGAGTCTTTAGGAAAGGGTAATTATTTCATTACTACAAAGGATGTTCATGTTTCTATAGATGAAAGTCCTATAGCTAACAATCCAAGAATTGATCCAAACAAAACTTCAGGAGAATTGGTAGGGCACAATACAAGTAAGGAAAGATCCTCCATCTCTAATGAAGAGAAATTTGATAGGAGATTAGCTTCTAATAATGCTAGGATCTTAAAATCCAATGGTAGTAGTTTTTCCACCAAGGATGGAGTTGGGACTATGTCGATATCTCCTCAAGGAGATATTCTTCCTTCATGTAATTTAAAAATTAGCAAAACCAACAACAAAGCTAGATGTGAATCTCTATTGCTCGAATTGAAGAGTCTTCAAGATGAAGAAATCAAACTCCTTCACATCAAAGGAAATGCTAAGCTGATAGTTTGTCAGGAGTTTCATGTGGAAAATCTAATCATATGCTAGACTAAACTAGAAGAACAATTAATTATAGTAATGGACCATGCTGCTGCAAATCAAAATCAGGCAAAGGAACCCCTTACCAAGAGAGCAAGGAGTTATGGTTTTCAGTTTGAAGACCACATCCTACCACAAAATAAGAAGAATAAAAGGCCAAGAGGAAGACACAGAAAATTGGTTTCCTGGTGGAGAGCTCCATTCGCCCATCACCATTTCTGGAGGCAAAATGTTTTCCTGCAAGTTTACCAGGATGGCATACCATTTTCACTATCTCTCAAGAAGCAGCATCTGAAATACTTCAATTCTTGAAGTATCAGATCATTTCATCTATACATATGTATATTTGTATAGTTTTAAATTCTACTTTGTTTTGTTTGTTTCCATATTTGATGCCTTTCATTTATGGGTAGCATGACTCTGTAACCCAATGGTACACATGAAGACACTAGAGATTCTAGATTCTACTCCTTTCAATTCTTTTTGCACTTGACAGAAGTTCCCTAATTGGAGCCAGCTATTATCCCCCAAAAAATATCACTTATTTTTGGGACAACATTTGAACTATTTTGGTCTTACAGATCAAAATTGTCTCTTCCCTTTCCAAAATTTGTCCTGGGCATTCAAATTCTTCATTTTTCAAGCTTCTCAAAAATATATGGACTCTGCAGGCTTAAATCTATGGACTCTATAGGCTTAAATATATGGACTATATAGGAAGAGAAATCTACAGACTCAATAGGAAGATAAAATCTACAGACTCTACAGGCCAAGTTCAATGGGATTTATAGGTTGATTTCTACAGACTTGATTTCTACATACTCTATAGGTAGGTTCATTTCTACATGTTCAAAGGTTTCTGTAGATGGGTTCAACTAAAGAATCAGTTTCTAACACTTGGTCATTTTCAGGATTGGTTCAGTGCCTTAGTTTAATAAAAAATGTCTATCGGCAATCATTCAAGCAAAATAGGCTTGAACCATTGAACCATTGAACCACTTTGGTTCAAAGGTTCAATGAGTTCAAGGTTCAATCAGTTCAACATTTTTGGTTCAACAGTGGTTTCAATCAAAGGAATGGTTTAATGGCTTGGTTCAACCAAGTGGTTCAATGCTTTATTTCACTCAGGTGGTTCATTCACTTTGTTTTCAATGTTTTGGTTCAATCAAATAGTTTGTCAATCGGTTTAAGGCTTTGTTTGAACAATTAAACCAAATCTTGGTTCAATAGTTGGTTCAAACAAATGGTTCAATGACTTAGTTCATCCACTTGGTTCAAAGGCTTGGTTCAGTCAATTGAACCATCAGCTTGAACCATTTTGGTTCAAAGTTTGGTTCATCGGCTTGGTTCAACCAAGCAGTTCATTGCCATAGTTCAATGAAGTGGTTCAATGAAGTGGTTCAAAGGAGCTGTTCAAATGCAAAAGTTCAAAGATCCTCCCAAAGGACAAAGTACCCTTGCAGAGGGCACTTGGATGACAAAAGTACCCTTTGAAAGGGTCATTTTCAAAGAAGCCTCAAAAGGTAAATTATTTCAAATTTCTATTTAAGGCATTTGAAAAAGACTAAGTCAAGAAGAAATTCCTTCAAAAATTTTGTCTGAAGGAATTCCTTCAGAAAAAGCCTAAAATAATTTGGAGAAGTTGCAGGTAGAAAGCCTGAAGAAATAACCAAGGCAAAAGTGATAGGAACATTTGGAAATTTCCATAGACTTTTTGTCTGTGAGAATTTTTCTAGGGAAAATGCCTACAGGAAACCCCCAAAAGGCCACCGAAGGACCCCAAAGGGTAGGTGCCCTTGCAGTGAACTCCTAGCTACCGAATAGAAGGACACTTCCCTGAAGGCAAAGGGTCACCTTCCCTTCAGGAAGATGTAAAACAAGAAGCCCGAAGGCCATTCAAAGACCGCCCAAAGGGCAGATACCTTGTGCAAAGCTCTTCTTGACCCAAAGCAGATCATTTCTTAAGGCCTAAAAGGGTAGATTCTTTCTAGGAAAGTGCCAAATAGAAAATCTAAATAAGGACCAAGGGGTGATGTGCCTAAAGACGTCAAATTCAACACAGTGAACTAGCTATTGAAAACATAGTGACAGGTGTGTGAACATCAATTTTAAAGCTCATAAAATAACCGTTGATCCTTTAAATCTACAAACCCAAATGCATTCACAGACTTCAAGGCCAAGACTAGTAGAAAGCAAGGAAGGAATAGAACAACAAATTGAATCCAGGACCTGATTCAATTAACCAAAAAATGAGGAATGATGAATGTAGGATCAGATCGCCATGTGGACATTAAAAGTTACAAACCTTCAATAGCATGACTTGTTTCCCTGCATTGATAAAATTAAATGGGTAAACACCCCTAAGTTCCAGCTTGTCTTCTTAATAGATTCCAATGCATCATAATGTGTTATTGTTCCCAAGTCCTTCTTGGAGAGGCTATTTAAGGGACTCTCTTCTATTGTAAATATATCTCTTTTCTGACAATCAGAACGAAACTCTGCCCAAACTGAAAGGCACTTCTGAGACTTTGAGCTTAGTTTGTTGATCATATTTTGTTATTGGAATAAGAAAGCAATTGATTTTTTAGACTTTGTGTTGTAATATCTTTGTTGTTGAGGAAACTGTTCTTATGTCTTTTTCCTTAATATATCTTCTATTCCTTTAATTCAACAAGTAGAAT
Source organism: Torreya grandis (assembly GCA_037957365.1). Taxonomy (NCBI): domain Eukaryota; kingdom Viridiplantae; phylum Streptophyta; class Pinopsida; order Cupressales; family Taxaceae; genus Torreya; species Torreya grandis. Next base: position 343,098 of record JARHVA010006425.1, read on the forward strand.
TAGTGACAACATTCAAAAAGGTGTCTTGAAGAGTCAAGTGTGGAGAGACTTTGTGCCCCCATAATTGCCTTTAGTGTTTTTTCTTTTCATTTCTATGTAAAGGGCCTTGGGATGACTTTGTGCCCTCATTTTCCTTTGTATCTTACTCTTGACCAATTCAGGTGGAGACTTTGTGTTGCATCTTGATTTACTGGTTATTACATCCTTTGCTACACTTTGTTGTTACTACCAGGAGTACTCTTGTGGTTGACTAAATAGTAATTTTGAAAGAATAGGAGTGTTATCTATCATTTCCCTTGAGATTTCTTCTTTCATCCACATGCATCATCTCTGAAAAAAGAGAGATGGATGGTTTGTCCTACCCTTGAGTATTATTTTCTGTTTATATATATATATATATAGGGAACCTCCCCTTGATGAGAGGAGAGATAAATCCCCTTCTAATGTGGTAAACCTATACATTTGGATGACTAATCTTCCTACTTTGGCTGATCAGACCTATTTTGTTTATTAGTATGTTGATCCACAAAATATTCAACCAACATATGTATAAAGGGATAATGGTAAATATGGTATAAGAGGCATAAGTAGTCATGTATTTTATAAATATTACTTTATTTTTTCAAAACATTTGATAACAAACATCATCCCATATGGATTTTATTTATTTTTTATAAATCATGTGAAGGGATCATATTATCAGCCAACTGCGTAATGAAGCATTGAATTTTATGAATTCTAGCCTATAAACATCATAACTAATTTAAATTGGTTAGTGGTGGAATCTAAATAATATATTTTATTTTTTATAAACCTAAATGCATAATTAAGATATATAATATCCCAAGTCATTTCTAGAAGATACGTAGAAAACACATTTGTTTGGATTTAAATGTATATTGAGCTTTTTCAAGTGTTCAAATATTTGTCATAAATATGTGTCATGATCTTATCAATGTTTAGATTTTAAAATTAAATAATTAATACTTTCATTAATGGTGTTATGGATAAAATAATGGATAATGTGTGTCACTACCCTTATATATGTTGCTCCTTAACTTTTGAGTCTAAAAGACATGATAGTTTAACAAAATGTTTCCTACAGGGTGGTAAATGCTATTTTTTCTTGGAATTGTGGGTTAAATTTTATAATATTATATATGGAAAAAACATCCATAAAATAAAATATGTCATATATAGATGTATAATACCCAATCATGTCAATGTTTGGTAAAGTGAATTCATCTTGTCTATAAGCTTTGTTTAAGTCATGAAAACTAGTACAACATCGAATGTCACCATTAAGCTTAGTGAGAGGTAAAATGTTAGATAACCAATCATAATGTGCAATGGATCTTATAAAACTTGAATTTATGTTTTTTTAATTTATTATATTATAATTAATTCCACCTTAGGATGCATTTTACAAATTTATATTTTAAATAGTTGTGCATCCCAATATAGTAATATATTATGCATATCCACATATGAATCTATCATTATCATATTTTAATAATCCCAAGAAAATAATTATGGGTAATAATGTAGTAAATGTTGATAGGTTTTAACTTTATCTTCCTACTATTGACCAAATTTGACCCCAAGTCAAATTTGGGTCAACCCAAACTATTTTTAAATTTTAATAAGGTTTACATGTGTCTTATAGGGTGTCATGTTGGTCTATTATCATACTTATCCTCTCCCTAATACTTTTTGGAGTCCACCCTCTTGGTGCTAGGCTAGTCAACCAAAGTCAAAAGTTAGTCAACCTTGGTCAAAGGTAGTCTAAGGGTAAAATTGTGTTGAAAATATCCTAAGGTGGTCCTTGACATATTTTAATATGTTTAAAAGTCATAAATTGGTCATAGGTTATGTCTCATGTGGAAAAAAGGTCCTTTCGATCATATTTTAAGCCATTTCATAACTTGTACAGACTTTCATGCAAGAAAATTTGACACCAATGTGAGTTTAAAAGTGGAATACATTAGGATCATGTCAATAATAGTTATATGTTAGATAATAAGTAGTTATTTTTAGTGGATGGTAGTTTCTCCTTGATTTTAGGAGCTTTTGGGCACTTGTATAGACTTCTTGAGTCCATCATCAACTAAAATTATGGGTAAAGTAACTCTTCATCTCCCATAATCTATTTAAATTCTTTTTTTACAAGGATAATTCAAAAAATTTCATCTGTAACTTCTTTTCCTCTATTTTCCCTTGACAAGCAAAGAAAGGTCAACTTCAAGAAATTGGCATGGGTCGTATAGGTGGAATTGGGAAGATCACTTCTAGGCTTGGATAATAATTTAATATAAGTTAATTTTCATAACAATAAACTGATATTTGGTGCATTACCCTTTATGAACAATCAATTTGATTCTAGGTAGCTTTTTATGCTTATGCAACCATGAAGGGATCACTATTTGAACTTGTCTCAGACTATATTGATATGAATTAATGGATTTGTGTGTTTCAAGTTTTTATATATTATTTTCATGAAATTTTCATGATTCTTGTTTTTTAGAGTTTAATTTAATGAGAAAGCCTCTTTTAGGCTTGTAAAATGCCTAGTTTGCATTTACAGTCATTTCCCTTGCCTTGGAAATGTTTCCACCACATTGGAAAAAGGTGTTTCAATATTTTTTGGAGATGATCCTGATATATTTTAAGCATATAAGTTTTTAAAATTTCTCTTAGGGTGTTTGTAAATCCTTCCTTGCATATTTCTTGTCATTTCATGATTTCCATGTATATTATGGTCAAGAAGCTCCACTTTCAAAAGTATGTTGATGCCATAAGTGAAATTTAAAGGGTTTTATATGGTCCTTAACCTCTTGGGAGCCATAATTTACATTTAAATGTTTTTTGGAGGCATGTAGGTGCTAAAAACTTGCATATTTGGAGAATGGGCTCAATTTAGCATGTGTAAACAGAATGATCATCTACAGATGATGCTATAAATATGCCTTCTAGAGGTGTTCCAATAGTTTTTCAATCCCTTTTGAGATCCATTTCCATGTAAAAGGTATAAAAAAAACCTCTTGATAATGTTATTTTATTACGAAAGGTGTCAAAACATCAAATGGGAAGTTGGGTTGTGATTAGGCCCTTTTGCTCCAAAATGACCAAATAGAGGTCCATAAGGTTTTGTATGACCTATTTAAGAATGCCCCTTTAGTGACCTAAGGAAAATTAATAATTGAATCATATATTAATAATATAGGATAAGGCCTATTCAAATTTTGAGAAGAAAATAATGAGTGGAGATTGGATTTGACAAAGTCTAAAGATGGCTAGAAAATCACTAAAATAGGGCAGCGTTATCTACAAGACATTGATCAAAATGTTAACCTTGATCTTAATTATGGTGTTTTAGGTTGTGAAATAAAATTTAACTGATTCCAATGGTTTAAATGATACTTTAAATTTATAAATACCATTATATAAGTTAAACTCAATCTCTTAACCCCTAATGCATATTCCTCTATCCATACACAGGACTGTGAGGAATCACCTACAGGAAAAAAAGGTCAATGTTTATGAAATAGGTATAAATAATAGTAAGGTGAAGAAATTTTATGGTTTATGAGAAAAAATCTACTTAAAAATCATCATCAAGATCCATAAACAAGTCCATTCTTCACTTAAAGACACCCATAGCCACTTATAGCTGGGATAATAGTGAAGTGAGATGATAGACCTTGGAGGAGTCTTATGGAACTTCTAGGCTAAAGGAGGTAGCAATGTCAAATAAAATGATTTTTAGGACATAAATAGGTCATAAAACCATTAATAAAGATTAATTTCCTGCCATTATCACCCTAAAATAACCTACAACCAACCTTCAAAGTGTTAAGAACACACATAATTGTAAGTGGGATAAAGACAATTGGAGGGTCAAGTGATTTCACAAGGCCCAGTGAGAATGTATAGTGCTTGAATATAATTATAAAAACCTCAAATAACATGAAGAGATAGATAAAACAAGGTAAATATATAAAATTTCTCCACTTATGAGGTTAAAAAGGCCAATTTCACCTTTAACTTATAGACAGTCACCTTCATAAATTAGTTTTGACTTTCATGTTAGTTGTAGGGGTAAATGGGGGATTTAGGAGATGAAATTTGGTACAAGTGGTCCTCATGACCTAATAAATCCTCCCATGTATTTAAAATTTATAAATAACAAGGGTTAATACTCTCTATTTTGTCTCAGAGATATCATACTTTTAGGACTTAAAGTTGCAGAAGAGAGAGAAAACGGTGGAAATTAAAGTTTAGGGTCAAAATGGCTATGAAAAATAGTTTGGTAAATCTTGGATAATAATATAAAAACATTAATGAATGATCCTAAGGTGTTGTAACAATCCTAGGTGTGATAAATCCATGAAAGAGGATCCAAAGCCATTAGGCCTATAGCAAAACTACAAACTCCATCAAAAAAACTACAGACTCCATCAGTCTAGCTTCAGAATCGTATAAAAATATTATGGACTCCATCAGTAACCTAGGACCTAAAGTAAATTTGTTGTTAACTCTATGAGGATCAAATCCATAGAGTCGTATTATATGGAATTTATGCATATGGAGTAGGCAACTAGTTCTTTTGACACTTTCTTATGTTTTTCAAGTTTTAGAGATGATTAAAGGATGATAATCACTTGAGAAAATATATTGGGACTTTAATCAACTTCCCATTTAATTTAAAAAGATAAAAAATTATCATAAATGTCTCTACTAGGTTTCTCACTTTAGCCAATCTAGAATGAGAAAAGTGATCACATAGTGGAAAGAGTGGCAACTCAAATTTGGAGATCTTTTAAGGTGTTTTAGATGGAGATGAGCATATGAGTTTTCCTAAACATGTGTACTATGACCCTTGGTACATATTAGTTAGGGATAATAAGGAGATGCAAAGCCCAAGTGTTAATAAAGTTCTAAAAGGGGTGATCACAGTGATAGATTATGATTCTTCTTATGTAAGAGAATACAAATGATTTGGAAAATTTATAATGTAGGTAGAGGATTCCTTGTAACTTTGTCTTATTAGTGAAAAAGAGACACTTGCCCCTAGTTAGATTTGTAATGCCCAATGAATGCCAATGATGAAGGTAATTTCATGAAAGGTGTTTGAAGAGATGTTATGCCAATTTTGGAAGAGGATGACTATTTGGAATGGACACATATGAAAATCAGTTTCTAACTCTTCTTACACTTCACCTATATGCATTTTAACTAGTTTCCACCTGTAGACATATGTCCTTATGTCTCTTATACTTCTTTTTCCTCTCTCTCTCTCTTTTTAATTACTATAACTATGAGACATTTTGGCCATTGTAAACTAGGACCATAGTTGGTATGGAAAAGCCTTGCTAAAATGACATTACACTTTTCTTTTGAACATTTAATACAATTCTAATTCTAAGTTGTGAAATTTTTTTCTATGTGTGTGAGTGATGTATAGTGGAACTAAGTGATAGTATCATCCTTACTCCCCTTATCCTTCATGTTTAAGAAAGATTTATGATGTTAACAGGTCATGTGAAGTGTGTTGAATGTATTAAGCTCTCTTTAAATTATTCAATTGTCTTTATGGTGTGAAATCTTCCCCTGTGTCAAGTATCTTATGTATTGTCCCAAGTATGTTACCTTCACATTGAAACACTATATTAAGACCCTTCAATGCATGGAATTGGTCTCGAAAATCATTGTTGATTAGTATAAGTATGATATTATATGGGATATATCTTGGTGGATCACCTCTTTAGTATAGTTTTCATTTTATGCAAACTCTTAACTCTATTCATGAACAAGCATTAGATTAGGTGATATGTACTTAGAGAAGAATTCAAGGAGCTATCCATTTCAATCCTAGATATTTATCTCTCCTACAAGTTCCCAAAAAATTGAGAGATGATTTAATGTTTCATCAAATTTAAGGATATTCATAGAGTGTCCTAGGGTGAATAATTTGATGACATAATTTATGGCATGACTGATGGGACAACTGGTCCTAATTATTTCTATGTCAAGGTGAATTCTAGCCTTGAAAAACCCAAATTTATATAAGTGTTTCTAATATATAATTTGGTGACTCCTAAAGGTTATAATATATAGTTGTATATCACATTCTTCACATTATATTTCGTGGTCTTCACTAGATCACCTTCGAGTAGAGCATTCAATCAAGTCCCTCTATCTGAAGCTCCTCTTGAAGAACAACATCTTGAACCATTATTAACATTAAAATATCCCAAATAAGAAGGTTTTGAAGAAGAATGAGAAGAAATTTAGGACATAGGATATTAAGAAGAGGAAGAAGAGATGGCTATAAGACATCCTTTCCCAATCTTCAACACCCAAAATCCAATTAACCTTTCTTCATATGATCTTATTCCTCCCAATGCTACCAGAAGTATCCCTAATTTCAATGGAAAATGTCCTAATACCCCATATAATCACATTAGGGACATTTTAAACTTTTGAAATTTACATAATATCACCCAAGCTAACATAGCTATTAGACTACTTTTCATGTCTCTAAAGGCTAAGGCACTTGATTGGTATAAGACATTGGAAGGTGGTTGTATTACTAATTGGGATGAATTTGGGGAGTTGTTAGTGAATAGGTTTGAGAACAAGAGTGACCAAACCTCACTAATTCATCATTTGAATGTGATAAAAAGAGGTCCTAATGAGTCTATGGGAGATTTCAATGAAAGGTTTCAAATAAAATGGCATATATTGCCACCTATCATGAGGCCTCCTCCAATATTTATATTCCCCACTTATCTAAAGGTTATTGGTACTGATGTGTTAGTGATGTTGTAATAAATGGGAGGATTTCCTCTAGTTGAGGCATATGAGACAACTATTGAAGTTGAGAATAGTTTGATACAAGTTGGGAGATTACCCCTAAGAGTTTCCATGCCCTTGTTATCTCATAATTTAGTTGAAGCTCCAAGTATAATACAAGTTCCCAATACCAATGTCAAGCCCAAAACCACTCCCAAGAAGGTGGATAATGCTATAGACAAAGATTAAATTATTAGATCATTGCAAGCTCAGATCAAACAAGCTCAATTGCATGTAAGTGTTCCACTTAATCCTCAATACTATCCTCAACAAGGCTATATACCTCCACCCAAATAAAATAACTAAGGAAGATGAAAAGGTCAATAGTCATCTCAATTCCTATAATATTAATTCCATTCCATCCATAAGGGCTATTATTCTATTCCATACTAACTTCGTTCAAAGAGAGGAACATGTGGATCATTGGGGACAATCTCAAGGTCAATTTGGGTATGATGGTGGAGAAGGTTTTCATGATTTGGTAGCATAAGAAGGAGCCACTCATTGACGTACATCAAAAGAATAACATCTCATGCAAGATTAAAATCATGGAAAAGGTAGAAACCAAGGTACTATTCTCATGAACTTTCAAAAGGAGGATGACTATGTGTTGAACTAAAGTACATCAGTTACAACCAGCATAAGAGCCAAAAAAATAACTATGGGAGATATTATTAAAGAAAATGTGACTCCAAGTAATGAATTTCAAAGGCCACATGTGTGACTCCTAATGTAGCACCTCCTACTAGTCACATTCCTCATCAAATTTATAATGTAATCAAGGTTGTCAAACCTACAATGCATCAAGTTCAAGCATCCTCACTACCTTAAAGGTTGAAATAAAAGGTCAATACTTCCTCTCTAAAAATTATTGACTCTTTGAACAATACCAAGGATATAATATCTCTTTGGGAGGTCTTGAAAATGACTGGTCAAAAGGTACTCCTACAAGAGTAAATTTGGAACATCAATGTAAACCCTCAAGCCCCAATACACAATGGTGTAGCCCTTACCAATACACCAATCTATGTCCTATAACCTTCCACCAAATTTAAAAATCCTCCACCTTTCTACCTCACCCTCATTATGGGAGACAAATTGGTTCATAATTGCATTATAATTAGTGGAGCTAGTACCACCATTATGCCTAAGGTGGTTGTAGATCACTTAGGTTTAAAGTATGAACCACATATTAAGGGTGTGTTAAAACTTGATGGAACTCCAACCAAGATAGTGGGATTGGTTAAAGGGTTGAAAGTTTCTCTACATGATTTTCTAAGCTTCCTTGTTATGAAAGACATTTTTGTGGTATATTTCCCATCTCACTTTGATATTTGCTTGTTAAGGGACTTCAAAGCTAAAATAAAAGGATAACTTTTTGATAATTAGACTTTTCTAACTTTTAGAACAAAATATGAGATGTAGATAACCATAAAAGCATAGACTTTGGAAAGGTTTCATATTGAACCATGTGTGAAATCAAGTTAAAATCAGAATTACGTGATTAGTGAAGAAGAAGAAGGTGTCATGGAAGGTGAAGCATCCTCTCCTCTTAAAGTTATTTCTAACCTTTTCCTTGATGAGTATGGTACTAAAACATATGAGCATGATCCTTATACATCCATGGAAGATATTTATTTGGGGACTTATTTTGTAAATGAGGAAGATAATCCTATAACCCCACTTACAAATGAAGATTATAAAGTAGAAGAGGTGTGTCCTACTTTGCCTAATCTATCTCAAGATGCCCCAAGTTCCTTGTCCATTTCCCAAAATTTCTCTTCTAGGGAATCCATCCAAGAGAGTAACCAAAAGAGGGAAGACATCATGGTGGAATAAGTTAACTTATGTGGATAGTATTGTGAGGAAATAATAGAGGTTTCAGATCAATTGAATGATGAGAAAGATCTAACTCCTTGTGAAAGTGATGATCCTTGTGTTTAAAAGGATGCCTTAGAAAGAATTCTCTTCAATCCTGAAGAAGAAATGTTTTCTCTCATTTTTCCTTTCCACGACGTAGATCCATCAAAAGATGATGGCTTATGGTAGATGTTTGAAGACATATGAAATGAATTTGAAAGCCAAAATGGGCCTACAAGTCTCATAGAACTGACCACAAGACATGACAAGCTAGAAGTTGGAAAGCAGGTATGTGTTGAGGAGTATTATCATGAAGAGAGTTTAGATCATGATGGAATGATATATGATGATCTTGGGCCTCTTAGAAGTGATTTGAACATTGATCCTAAAATCACTCATGAAGTTTCCTCCACCATCATAAAAGAGGAATTTAATCAAGATATGCTTCCAAATTTCCATGATACAATACTTCTTAGAGAGTCTGAAGGTGTGACAATTGAGAAAGAAGATGAGATCTATCAAGGAGACATGAACTTATAACAATTTATCATATATATGGACATGAAATTTTTTTATGAGGATACAAGAAGGAAACAATGTGAGACATGTTTCCAAAACCAAGAGGACTTAAACTACTTGGGAGACTTGTTTGAGATGATTTCATCAAGTGACATGACAAGTCAAGGAACACAGAGAAAACATGAGTCATCGAGCATCACACATAAAAGGAAGCATACATGGAATCCCTAGTCTTCTAATGAGGAGGGAGATTCAAGATACTCCCCTTTTGATCTAGGAAGGGAATATGATTAAGATGGATGTACATACTAGTTTATTTCCATTTGTGCTTTGTGTTCCTTAAGTGCTTAGTAGCACAAGTGTGTCTTTATTTTGTGTTTTGATTTTGTCTTATGTGTGTTGTTATTTATTTGTGTGTTTTTTGTAATTTTAGTTGTATTATGGTAAGCTAAAGGTCTATTCATGTCAATCTGAGTGCTCATATGCATGACTCCATGCTCAATGGAAGGATTAGGCAACTCATCTTAGGCATAGCTAGCATGCCACCCCTAGGAATCACCAAGAATGTTGACCAAATCTGAACCTAAGTAAAATTTTGGTTAACCCCTACTATTTTTAAGTTTTAACAAGGTTCCCATGTGTCTTATAGGGTGTCATCCTGGTCTATAATCATACTTATCCTCTCCCTAGTGCTTGTTGGAGTCCACCCTCTTTGTGTTATGCTAGCTAACCAAAGTCAAAGGTTAGTCAACCTTGGTCAAAGGTATTATAAGGGTAAAATTGTGTTTAAAATATCCTAAGGTAGTCCTTGACATGTTTTAACATGTTTAAAAGTCATAAATTGGTCATAGGTTATGTCTCATGTGGAAAAAGTGTCCTTTTGATCATATTTTAACCCATTTAATGACTTTTACAGACTTTCATGTAAGAAAATTTGATGCCAAGGTGAGTTTCAATGTGAAATATGTCAAGATTATGTCAATAATAGTTATATGTCAGACAAGAAGTAGTTATGTTCAGTGGAAGGTAGTTTCTCCTAGATTTTAGGAGCTTTAAGGTCCTTGTATAGACTTCTTGAGTCCATCATTAGCTAAAATCAAGGGTAAAGTAACTATTCACCTCCCATAATTTATTAAAAATTTTTGTTTACAAGGATAATGCAAAAAATTTCATCTATAACTTCTTTTCCTCCATTTTCCCTTGATAAGCAAAGAAAGGTCAACTTCAAGCACTTGGCATGGGTCATACAGGTGTAATTGGGAAGAGTGATTCTAGGGGTGGATAATATTCTAATTTAAATTCATTTCCATAAGAATAACTTTAGATTTGGTGCATTTCCCTTTATGAACAATTAGTTTTATTTTATGTAGCTTTTTATGCTTATGCAAACATGAGGGGGTCATTGTTTGAGCTTGTCTCAAATTATATTGATTTGGATTGATGTATTTGTATGTTTAAAGTGTTTTTATATGATATTCAAGACATTTTAATGCTTCTTATTGTTTTATATAGTTCAATTGTTTGATAAATCCTCTTTTGGGCTTGTAAAATGCCTAGTTTACACATGTAGTCATTTCACTTGCCTTGGAAATGTTTCCCCCACTTTGAAAAAAGGTGTTTTATTATTTTTTTGGAGATTATTCTGATGTATGTTAAGAATATAAGTGTTTAACATTGATTTTAGGGTGTTTGGAAATCCTTCCTTGCATGTTTCTTGTCATTTCATGATTTCCATGTATGTTATGGTCAAGAAGCTCCACTTTTAAAAGCATGATGATGTGACAAGTGAAATTTGGAGCGTTTGATATGGTGCTTAACATATTGGGACAAATAATGTACATCAAAATATTTTATGGAGGCATGTAGGCTCTATAAACTTGCATGTTTAGATAATGGGCTCAATTCTACCTATGTAGAAGGAATGATCATCTACAAATGATGTTGTAGACATGCCTTCTAGAGGTGTTCTAATAGTTGGTAAATCCCTTTTTAGATACCTTTATATGTAAAAGGTCTAAAAAAAACCTATTGATAATTCTATCTGACTAAGAAATGTTTCAAAACATCAAATGGGAAGTTGCACTGTGATCAAGGCCTTTTGCTCCAAAATGACCAAACAAACATGCATAAGGTTTTGTATGACCTATTTAAGAATTCCCCTTAAGTGACCTAAGGAACCTTGAGAACTAAATCCTATATTCATCATATAGGATATCACCTATGCCAATTTAGAGAAGCAAAGGATGAGTGGATATTGGATTTTACAAGGTCTAATGATGGCTAGAAAATCAATGAAATAGGGAAATGTTATCTATAAGACATTGATAAAAATGTTAACCTTGCTCTTAATTATGGTGTTCTAGGTTGTGCCATAAAATTTAAATGATTCCAATGGTTCAAATTATATTTTAAAGTTCTAAATTACATGAGATAAGTTTAATTCAATCTCTTAACTCCTAATGCACACTCCTCTATCCGTACACAAGACTGTGAGGAATCACCTATAGGTATAAAGGTCAAAGTTTATGAAATAGGTATAACCAAGAATAAGGTGAAGAAATTTTATGGTTTTTTATCAAACCACTACCTATAAATCATCATCAAGATCCATAAACAAGTCCATTCTTCACCTAAAAACATCTATAGGGATAAAATGAATGAAAGATAGACACATATAGCTGGGATAATAATGAAGTGAGATGATAGACCTTGGAGGAGACTTAAGAAAATTTTAGGTTAAAAGAGATACGAATGTAAAATATAATGACTTGGAGGACATAAATAGGTTATCAAACCATCAATAAAGATCAATTTCATGCCATTATCACTCTAAAACAACCTACAACCAACCTTCAAAGTGTCAAGAACACACATAACTACAAGTGGGTTGTAGACAATTGGACAGTTAAGTGCCTCCACAAGGCCATGTGAGAATATCTAGTTCTTGAATATAATTATGATAACCTCAAATAACATGAGGATATAGATAAAACAAGAAAAATATATCAAATTTCTCCACTTATGAGGATAAATAGGCTAATTTCACCCTCAATATATAGATAGTCACCTTCAGAAGTTAGTTTTGAGTTTCATGCTATTTAGAGGGGTAAATAAGGGATTTAAGAGATGAAATTTGGTACAAGGGGTCCTCATGACCTAGTTAATCCTACCATTTATTCAAATGTGATAAATATGAAGGGCCAATAATCTTTGTTTTGTCTTAGAGATAGGCCACTTTCAGGGCTTACAACTTGTAAAAGAGAGAGAAAATGGTGGAAATTTAAGGTTAGGGTTGAAGTGGATAAAAACACAAGTTGGGGAAATCTTGGATAATCATGGAAAAACATTAATGTCTCTTAATGTGTTAAAAAAATCCCAAGTGTGATAAATCCATGATAGAGGATCCAAAGCCATTAGGCCTACAATAGAACTATGGATTCCATTAGAAAAAATATGGACTCTATTAGTCCAAATTTATACTCCTAAAGAAAAAACTACATAATCCATCAGTACTTTATGACCTGAATTAAAGTTCTTGGCAACTCCATGAGGATCAAATCCATGTAGTCATTATATAGAATCTATATAGATGGAGCAGGGAATTAGTTCCTTTGATAATTTCTTATTTTTTACACTTTTTGGAGATGATAAAAGGATGATAATCACTTGAGAGAATACATTGGGACTTGAATAAACTCCCTATGTCATTTACAAAGATTAAAAAAAAATTCCTTAGTGTCTCTACTATCTTTCTCACTTTTACCAATCTAGAATGAGAAAAATGATCACATAGTGGAAAGAGTGGAAACTCAAATTTGGAGATATTTTAAGGTGTTTTGGATGGATATGAGAATATGAGGTGTCCTAACATGTGTCCTAAAACCCATGGTATTTATCAGTTAGGGATAATAAGGAGATGCTAAGTCCAAGTGTCAAGAAATGTCTAAAAAGATTGATCGCAGTGACAGATGATGATTCTTTTTGTGAAAAAAAATACAAATGATTTGTAAAAATTCCAATGTAGGTAGAAGATTCATATATTATTAGTGCTAAATAGATACTTTCACCTAATCATCTTTGGAATGCCCAATGAAGGATAATGATGAAGGTAGTTTCATGGAAGTTACTTGAAGAGATATTAAGCCAATTTTGGAAAAGGATGATTGTTTGGAATGGACACATATTCAATTCAATTTATAACTCCTCTTACAATTCACCTACATGTATTGTAGCTATTTTACACCTTTGAAAACATTTCCTTATGTCTCTTAGACATATTTTTCCTCTATCTCTTCTTAATTACTATTAGTATGAGCCATTTTGGACATTGTAAAATAAGACCATAGTTGGTATGGAAAAGCCATGCTAAGATGACATTACACTTTGATTTTGAACATTAAATACAAGTATAATTCTAATTTGTGAATATTTTGTCTAAGTGTGTGATTGATGTATAGTGGAGCTAAGTGATAGTATCATCCTTACTCCCTTTATCCTTCATGTTTAAGCAAGAGTTTTGATGTTAGTAGGTCATGTGAAGTTTGTTGAATACACTAATATCTCTCTCTCAAGTATGAAATTGTATCTATGGTGTGAAATCTGCCCCTAGGTCAAGTATCTTGTTGATTGTCCCAAGTATGCTACCTTGACATTGAAACACTATGTTAGGATCCTTGAATACATGTAATTAGTCTTGGAAAGCATTGTTTCTTAGTAGAAGTATGATAGTTTGTGGGATATATCTTGGGGGATCACCTCTTTAGTATAGTTTTCATTTTATGAAAAATATTAAATCTTTTCAAGAAAAAAAATTAGATAAGGTGATATGCACTTAGAAAAGAATTCAGGGAGCTAGCCCTTTCAATCCTAAAGATTCATCTCTCCTACAAGTTCCCACAAACTTGAGAGATGATTCACTATTGCATCAATTTGAAGGAGATTCATAGAGTGTCCTAGGATGCATAATTTTATGAAATCTACATAATTGTAGTGAGCAATACTAAATGAATATATTTTTTTTGTTTTTTAGTTATATTTTATTATTTCTTCATTTAGCAATGTAGATCATTACACAATATATGGTGTAGTAGGAATAGTGTTCGATGTATCATTTTTAATATTAATATCATCAATCTCAAAAATGAAATCATGAGAATAGGTGGTATGTGGAAGCCTATTATTATTATATATGGAAGGGATATCCTCATATTCCCATAATTACTCTACCAATGACTCATTGTTTCTGAACTCATCCAATGTCAAAATTGCTGGTGAATCATTTTCATCAATCAAATGAGTGTTTACCAATTGTATATTAATTATAGAAGTAGGAATATGAATACATTATAGTTTGGACCATAAAATCATGGTTTACTAAGAGTGTCTTGTTTTTTCCTTGCATATCTATCTAAAATACCCAAGCCTTATCAATTTGTATTATGAGTAAGAACAATAGGTTGGATTACACATTTTTTATATTTTTACCAATCCTTGTCCTTTATATCCATGTTCAAATAAATATTAATGGTCAAAATAATAAGTATAATATTGTGGTGCATGAAAATTAGTTTGTTGGACCATCACCCAATGTTTGAGTGGATCAAAACCATTAGATATGTATATATAAATCCCTAGTGGATAAATTTTTAGAATGCATGTAAATTAGATGAGATTATATACATTTATTATATCCAAGGACATCCTTAAAGTATGTTATAATTTGAATTATTTTTTATTACTTACATAAAATAGGCAATACAAAGGGTTCAAAAGTATTATGGAGTTTTATGTATCCTAGTAACTATAGATAAATATAATCAAAGACCATGATGTTTCTACTTAAGAATTCTAGGTCTTTAGTCCCAATGCCATGTTAGGAAATAAAAAATATGTTTAAAATTTTGAATTGAGAATGATTTTATATGAAGACTCTTTTAACCATTATATAAAAAATACACACCTATATGTCTAGTGATAAAGACATATTTATAAAATGTTGAGGTGGTAAATCCTCTTTTTCAAAAGAAATATTATTTTTAGATCATTTAATATAGTTTATCATGGAGGCCACCTATGGTGGCTCCATATTTCTTGGAAACATGTTCATACATAATACATCCAAAATAACATATTTGTAATGAGAATAATTATGTACTAAATATAAAATTGAAATTTTATTAATGACCTCATTGGAGTAATTTGGTGTGTAAAGTTGAGGCAATGTTTGTTCCATGAACTCCCTTGGGTTTTAGTAGTGAGAATCAAGAGTTAATTGCAAAAAATATAGCAACAATAGGTCTACAAGGATTTTTTTATTTTAAAGAAACAAGGTTTTGAACCCATTATGGTTTTTATGTAGATAAGCATGTATAAAGCATAACATGTAATGATTATCATCTTTTATTGGGTAATTAAGTAACTAAGAGATGTTTCCACATTAAGAATTATTTAAAAAATAAATTTTGATTGAAGATTTTGAGTCCTATGAAATTAGAAATGAGAAAATAGTAAATTAGGAAACCCTAAGGAATAATATAATTTTTATTCCAAAGGTTAGTTTCACCAAATGTTTAACCCTAAATTTCTAAGGGGGGTATAGGGTTAAGAATATAGAACTAACTAAATAACAAGTTTTATAAACTAATCTATAGCATTTAAATTATTTTTAAAACTTAGATAAATGAATAATTTTAATTATAATAGTAAGACATGATACATATAGAAAACAATTAATTTGAAATATGTTAAATTTATTGAAATATTAAAGAGAAATGATGCTTAGTTGTGTTTACTATGCATAAGAAAATACATATTCGAAACATGTGTAAAATATGTAAGATAGAGTATTATAGATTATTCATCTAATTATGGATATTTTACTTATATATCCACATACATTACCATCATATATGGACAGTACCATTGATGTAAGCATTTGATTGTGATGTAGGTGTCCAAAATTAAATAATGACTAGATATAGATGCAACCAAATTCATTGTTCAATTTTCTATCCTTTCTAATGATGTATTTAAATATGGGATATAGGCCATCTTTATTATCAAATTTATCAAATGCTATCTTTTCACGTTATTTACTTTTTAAATGATTTTTCTAAAAAATTCATTAGTGTGCACCACCCAAGTGTCTTAATGATATGGATCAAACTAAGATATAAGAATTTAGGCATAGTTATATGGTGAATGTGAGAATTTTGGCATTAGGTAGACCTATAACTTAATGGTAAATCCTTCAATTATATTTATTGAACGTATAAGACTATGATGCTATTAAATTTAGTTTTAGTATCTATAGTAGTATTATTAGGGTAACATGGGTCACATTGGTGACTCACACATATCTAACCACACATTTTTATCATTTTTAATTTATATTATTGGGATTATAGCTCAAAAATAAATAAATAAACATTACATAATTTGTGACCAAGGAGAATGCAAACACTTTGGGAAATATTCATGTTTGATCACCCAAATTCACTTTTAATTCACACCAACATGGATTTCATAGATAAAATTTATTCACATTATTGAGCATGACACCATAGACCTCCATGATCTCTTTTTTTAATTTGTGATTGTCCTTTATTTATAAAAAATTACAAATAAACCCTACATATGTTGGAAGTAGATACTGGTGGGGGTGAATTATTATACATACATGTAAATTCAATTCCAAAACCATTCCATCATACATGAATTTGATCTATCAACATCATCATGAAAACACATACATACAAAGCATGAAACAAGATCATACATCACATGAACACAAGAGATATGTCAGAAAACCTCTTGGGAGATAAAACCCACTAAAACATACAAGATGGAATACATTCATATAATGATAATATCCAAATTTAGTGAGATTCCCATCCCACAAGGAACTACAACCCCTATCTAGCTAAGCACCCACACAACTAGACTTTTTCAAGCTTCACTTTTTAAGGAGGAACCAACCCCCTAGCCATCAAAACACCCAAAAATACCTATGATATGATCTCAAACTCTTATTTTACATCTTATACACCTAATTATGTACTTATTTTACTTGAAATCTTCACCTCTGAATCTCTTTCAAAGAGCCTCTAGGGCTCATTCACTCAATCTACCTCTTATAGGCTCATTAGGTGTAATGACATATGTGCTCACCTAAATTACCTTAATTAGATAATAATGAATGATATTAATTACTCTATTATTATCATAAAATTACATTTACCTTCTCTTTAAAATTTTATCACCTTTACTTAGCTCCCCACATACTCAACTAGCACAAGTAAGCTAATTAGGCCTTGTACTTATACCAATCTCTTGGTCTAACCCATCTTGGTTAGCCAAGATCCTTCACCAAATTGAAACATAATAAAAATAGGTTCATACAATTTTTATATATGATAACCACATAATTCATAGGTCATCCATTACCTCATCATCCCCAAACCTTCATTAGGCCTTACTAAAACATAAAGTAATTTAGGCCTTAATACCCACATGTTACATATGAAACTATTTGGAACACCTTCATCCTCAAAAAATGGATTAAAAAAATAAATCATGTCTTAAATATACATTATCTAACTCACACATACGTCCATATCACCTGGAACATAAAAACACCACTTGAACCAAGTCATTCTATCCCACTCACCAATAGGCCTAAAAACATAGAAATATATGTCATATAAAACTAAAGAAAGAATATTATTTTATCAAAAAAAACCTGAAATTTTTTTCATATATATGTCATTAATGACCTAAAAAACATATATATTTTACTTATACACTTTAGCACAAGACAATAAGCTTCAAAAACATCTCTTCTAAAAGACTACTCAAAGCTGCTAGTGTACCGAAAAAAGTGTCTTGAAAAATTGAGATAGAAACATGTCTTATCACCTTGAATAATATCATAAAACTATTAATTAATATTATAAAATACCTAAAAAACATCATCATGTTCTTAGGAAATAATAACATAAGGAAAATGACCTTCAAACCATACCTGTAATAGGACAACTTAGACTAGTCACACATAGCCAAAATACAATTAAAGCATTTTAACATTCCAAATATAATCAAGGAAAAATTAGGAAATATAATTACTTATTTTTTAACATTTTATAATCATACAACATCTCCATATTAATTGGACTCTTAAAATCTGCTCAAATAGCCTCCAACTCACTTCTAAAATGTGGTCATTCAAACTATCTATTTCTTCCAACTATACAGTCATGGTGAACATGACTTATATCACTTGTGTAAAAAATTAATTTATATTAAAATTAATGTATAATTTAATAAAACCTTCTTATATAATACTCCAACACATAAATCATATTCTTACATGGCAACTTTACTCCTATAAATCATTCTCACTGTCATGGGTTCCACTTTCTTATCTTATAGAGACTAGTCATTTTGTGAACTCCTTATATTATATGTATGAGCACATAAATTTTTTTAAAATATATTAAAAATAATTAATGTGTCTTAAATATATACCCCAAACCATTGGATCCATCCCTAGTCACTTGGAACACTTTCCTAATCACTTTTTGACTCTACCTAGTTATTTGTCACTATTTTCACTCCTTAGCAGATTAGTGACTAGTCAACTTGGATTATCAAAATGATTTACATAGAGGCTCAATAAAATTACATAATTAAATTTTACAAAAATTCTATATATTTAACCTCCATCCACTTTCAAGCATTGACTTAGTCAACTCTTCCTATAGTATTAAAATCTTTAGAAACAAGCATATTTATATACCTTCTACTCATTGTCTTGACACACCACTACCACCTTGAGGTGCCTATAGGAGTCCTATACACCTTAAAATAGTCAAAATTTTTCAAAAAATCCATTTTTTTCACTAACCTTTCACATCTTTCCAATCACTCTACTATAAGGGTTTATAGGAGGGTTTTGACCAATTTACATTCTTAATGAATGTTTATAATGCTATGTCCCTAAATCCACTAAAAAATACTTGGAAATCCTAATTAGTTCCATATTACACTTATCACAAAAGGATTATGTCACCATTAAAATTATATACCTACCAATAAGAATTATAACTATCTTCTCGAGCTAGGAATCCTTCATTTTACATGCATAAGAAACCTTCTAATGTGATATATTGCTTTTTATTCATCCTAAAGACATAAAAATTGGTCATCACATTTTACCAACCTTTTCACCCCTCATTACATGCATATATTTTAAAAAAAATCTTGAAAACTCATCTTGATACTCGATTTGGACCTCACTAGGTCATTATACACATTAGGTCTAGGACTTCAGACCATACCTTGGTTAAGGAACCACCTTGAAACATATTCAAATTCTCTTATAAATTTAGAGACATTTCATACACCTTAATGCATGATCTATATATATCAACCTTCTTCTCTCCAGTCTTATCTTACTCAACATACTAGGATACCAAGGCTATGCCAACATATTGATTATCATATGACATCACCACTTTATCACTACCCTTGACATAAATACATAAATGACATCAAGCCTTTGACAACAATGAAAACATACTTGCAAAAAATGTCCCCCTTTATGTTTCAAGTAGCTACTAAGAGGGGTGTTAAATAGTAGACAACAATGTACATTCAATTCCAAAACCATTCCATCATACATCAAATTGATCTAACAACATAAACATGAAAGCACATACATACAAAGCATGAACAAGAGCATACATCACATGAACACATCATCTATGTGGTAAATTATCATGGGGGATACAACCCAATAAACCATAAAATATGTAATATAGTCCTTTAAATACAATATTCAACAATTTCACCAACATCAACTGATCAAGGAGTACCCACTCCATTATTTAGTCAAGCACTCACTTGACCTTTAGCTAGATCCAACTAGCAAGGAGGATAAAATCCCCATGGAAAACAAAAACCAAATCAAATAAATTTTATTGTATATTCAAATTTTATTTGATGTAAAACACACTTGATGATGTACTCCTCTTACTTTCACTCTTCACCCCTTAATCTCTTTCAAACAACCTCTAGGACTTACTCAAATTACCTTTTCGAGGCTTAATAGGTTTAATGACCTATGTTTTCACCTTAATCACACAAATAATATAATCATGTCTTATATTATTAACTCTATAATGGTCCTCAATTACCTATACCTTTTTTTCCAAAGGCTATCTCCTTTTCTTGGCTCCACACATTCTTAACTAGCACAAATAGGCTAATTAGGTCTAGTATTTATACCTTACACTCATATAATCCATCTTGGTAAGCCAATATTATTTAAATGATTGTATTAAAATTAAAATAGGTCTCCACACACGTTTCATTGGTGATACACATGCTTCATAGGTTTACCATTACCTTATTATACCCAAACCACCACTAGGCCTTAGTGAGACCTAAAGCAATTAGGCCTACTCACTCATATGTTACAACTTGGAATCCATAGTCTACCTTAATCCTTTTATAATTATTAAAACACATCAATAATTCCTATAATATACACTTTATCACTCTTAAATGTTTCCATGTAACTTGTAACTCAATCTCACATCTTGAAACAAGTTATTCTAGCATATTCGCCAATAGGTCTAGAAACACAAAAAATATAGTATTCTAGAACTAAATCATACCATTGAATTTATCATATAAAATAATAAAAAAATTAATTTAATATATAATAAATTAAATAATAAAAAATATAAAATTCATTTAGCTTCATCAAATAGGTCTATAGATCTCAAACCCTCTCTCTCAAGAAGACCACTCAGACTGGTCACACACAGTCACGATTTAGTCAAGGCATTTTGACTCTCCACAACTAAATATGGGAAACATAATACCTCCAATACATTATAATAAATCATTTCGACTTTTACAATATCTTCATACTCATTTTATTCCTCAACTCAACATAAAATGCTTCCAACTCACTTCTATAATGTAGTCACTCAATCTACCTATAGCCTTTAAGAACATAGTCAGGAATAAGTTATTTTATAACACATGTAAGAAAAAATTAATAGCATATAATACACATTAATATATTATATGTGATCTATATATTACTCTCAAATAGATATTTCTCTTGTTCAATCATCTTTCATTAGTCTAATAGATCAATTCCTTAGGTCACTATCTTATAGCCTTCACTACTTAGACAAGCTAATTTCGAAGCATTATTTCACCTATGTATGAGAAACATTACCAATTTAAAAAAAATTTAACATAAGTAATATTTATTAAAAAAATACCCCAATTCATTTTATTCATCCGCACTCACTTGAAACACTTCCCTAAACACATATTCACTTGACTGGCTTTTTCTCACTGTTATCACAGTCTGTAGATTTAAGGATAGGACAAAGTGAAAAATGAAAATGATTGAAAAAAAGGATAAATCATGACCAAATTACTTCATGTACTTGTATATAAAATATCTATATCCATCCTCTAATATCTTTCATGCATTGACTCAGTCAACCCTTCTTATACCACCAAATTCTTCACAAACATGCTTCTTTTTATACCTTTTACTCACTACCTTGACACACCACTACCAATTGGAGCTGATTGGAGGAGTCCTTTACACCTTAAAATAGTAAAACTATGTCAACCAATCCATTTTGGGTCATTTCAACTAATACTTATTGAATTTGGTCACTCTAAGGGTTTTTAGGAGGGTTTTGACCACTTTACAATCTTAACAAATGTTCATAAATATATGTCCTTAAATCCACTAAAAAAATACTTTAAAATAATTATTATGTCAATGTGAAATATCACCCAAAAGGCTCAGGTCACCATGAAAACTTTACATGTGTCAATGAGTAAATAAACTTTCTTTTCAAGCTAGGAACCCTTCATTTTCCATGCACAAATGTCCTTCCAATGTACTATCTTGATTTCTCTTCATCTTCAAGACCTAAAACTTGGTAAACACAATTTACCCAAAATATCACACCTCATCCTATTGTTGTATAATATTTTCTATATTATAAACTCAATTTTTTTCTTCATTTGGGCCTCACTAGGTCTCTATGCGCACTAGGTATAAGACTGTAGACTATAACTTCAACAAGAAACCATCTTGAAACCTCTTTAAATTCTCTCAAAACCTTAAAGACAAGTCATAAAAATTCATGCCATGCACCTTATCTACCAAACTTATTCTCCTTAGTCACATCCTGCTCAACACACTAGGCTACCAAGCATATATCACTACATAAGTCTACCAATCCTATCCCACTATTCACATGCTTGTATTCTCTCCCTTGACCCTAAATAAAATCAATCATGATAAATAAAAAATGAAAATCCTTAAACAATTCTTACCTTAGCTCATATGCATCCAAACCTACCTTTCATAGCTTCAATATCAAACTCATCAGCATCATAACATTACCACTTTGTCATTACCTTTGACATCAATACACATGCCATCATCATTTTGACATCCATGACAACATATGTCCAACAATATACCCCTTTGTCATTGATGGAAACCTCTCATTTTCCTTCTCTCCTTTTTACATTAATGATAAATTGGACATGTGTTCATCTCAAGTTCATCTACATAGTCCTTTGATCCTAGGACCTAACCTGTTACACATCTCCCATGTTTCCTTTGTCATTGCATGAAGATACAATACCTTATCAGAACACATGACTTGGTTTGATTAAGTCATCATATCAATATATGGAATTCAAAACTATAGTAGACATCTCCACATCTCTACCATTACTTAAGCATATTCATAAATGATCCCCCTCACATCACGAACATCTCTCTAAGCCATTCAAGATAAAAATCTCCCCCTAATTCCATGATCTACATAGTCCTTTGATCCTAGGACCTAACCTCTTACACATCTCCCATGTTTCCTTTGTCATTGCATGAAGATACAATACCTTATCAGAACACATGACTTGGTTTGATTAAGTCATCATATCAATATATGGAATTCAAAACTATAGTAGACATCTCCACATCTCTACCATTACTTAAGCATATTCATAAATGATCCCCCTCACATCATGAACATCTCTCTAAGCCATTCAAGATAAAAATCTCCCCCTAATTCCATGATCTACTTGGATCATGACATATTTAATAGGTCTCCTTTGGGTCTACAAAAAAACTCTTTCAAACACTATCCACACACCATTAATTCTTTCATGGAAACACCAATAGGTCTGCTTAGATCAACTTGAGTATTTAAAATAGTTAGGATCAACTCTCATATAGATAGCATAGAAATAATACAATTACCATTTATTCTCCATAGGCCATCAAGGCTCAAACCATAAGGAAACCTCTTAGATAACACATAGTTAGGACCCTAGTAGAGATGACTTAGAAAATTTTATATTCAAAAAAATTGGTCATGTTCAAATCAAACTCAACATATCAATAGTTAATTCAAGACCTTAAGAAGTCATATTGGCAACAAGAAAGCATGTCAACTTATAGAATAACCTTCAAGGGCATTACTGCAATCTTCTTCATCAAAACACTTAGCATCTTTATATGTTACAAAAAAAACATCATCAATTTTTTTTTGAGATCTTCTTCATGACTTAAACAATCTAGAAACAAGACCTTTTATGACCATATGAGATCAACAAGACATCACTTGAATCATTTGACATTATTGACATACCTTTAAGAGAACCTTATGACAATCTCCTTCAAGCTAAAAAAAATGATAAGCTATAGAAATGATCACCTATAGGACTTCTATGAACAACTTCAAGTTTCTTATAACATGATAAATTCATTCTTAGATCACCTCTAGTCTTTAAAATAAATAAAAAATCATCTCCTCATATTAGCATTGGTCTTCAAGACCAATTAACAACCTTTTATACCCTTGATCTATCTTTGTCTTCTAAGGCATCATCTGAGATCATACAAATGCATCATGATCATGTAGATAACTAGAGAAAATATTGGACAAACCTTTGCCAAGTGATAATTGAGCACAAGGTTTTTCTTAGCAGTGAATATTTGTTAATTCATGAATATTCCATTTTTTTATTTTAGTTTTAGATATTTTTTAGGGTCAGTAAATAGGACTAGATTGCCAAAATTTTATGGATATAAATAATTCTAGTGGTTGAAATGCCAACCCTTTACAATAATCTATATGATTTCAATATAATTCATCATATATATAGTACAACCACCCCCCAATATCAAACAAGATAACAAGTAGAACCATAACCAAAGGACCATAGTATCAAATGGAAGTGCTAAATAGAGGAACTGAATCATAGTTCCAAATAGAAGAACCAAATGATAGTGTTGAATGATAGTTTCAAATGGAAGAACCAAATGACAGTGCCAAACAATAGAGATGAAAATTTAAAAAAATCACAAAACCAAAATATTATTGCATATTTATATTCATCTCAAAGAGATGCAATTTTTTTTTTAAAATATCATCATAATCTGAGTCTGTATGCAAAAGTTACAGCCTCCAAAAGTTATCATTCAGTTGTGTGAAATGGCCATGACTTTTAGTCATGTTGAATGACCATGCTATTAACTTATGTTGAGTGACACAGCTAAATGACACAATCATGAGACACAACTAAATAACATGGTCATTTGACATGACTAAAGGACACAGTTGTATGACAAACCAAACAACAACTTTTGGAAGCCGTAACTTTTACATACAGACTCAGATTTTGATGTTTTTTTATTGCATAAATATTCAAGAGGAATCTAAAGATATAATAATATTTAATTTTTGGGAAGTTTTTTATTTCTTATTTTTTATATCTAAAATTTAAATCTATTCAATTTATCCATTAGATCTAACCTATAGATTTGCCATCGCTCATAAAGGATTCACCACAGTTACAAATTAAATTTTCCTAGATTCACCAAAAAATTACTATATTTTTTCCTTTAGGGAATCTTAAAATGAACCCTGATTAAGAATCATAGGTCATTACAAGGATAAACATTCAAAAATAGTCATCTTGGAGTTTTCAAACATCAAACCCTCAATTCACTGCCTTTCATATTTTGAGTTGGATCTTCTTTTTAAGAAACAAAATAATTACAAATAACATCTATATGATATTAAAGACATTGATAACCTCTATAAATACTTTGAAAATTTTTCATGAGTATTTAATAACATTAAACAACTCACCTTATCACACAAATCTACCAAAGATAAGAACCTTCAAGCCTAGTCAATCTTGAAGTTGACTTTCTTGCATAAGATCACACATTCAGATCATCTACAAAGCATGGGAATTAAATTAATGGATATAGGAACATAATAAATATTTATAACATCAAAATAATATCATTAGACATGTTTTAATCCTCTATTTCTTAAACTGGGTTCATTATTTCAAACATAGACTGTAAGCTTTGACTTTGACCCTTATTTATTACACCTGTATAAATGGCTAGACTTTATAATCACCTTGGGGGTATTTTACATAGATTAATCTTCAAATTTTCTTCTTACCTCACCTTGATCTAGCTTCATTTATGACTTTTACAAGCCATTCTTTTCAAATAGGTTTTCTTGACAAATTTGAATTTTCAAATTCCAATACTCAAATTTTCATACAAATTTGTTGTGGAAAAATAGAAAAAAATGCTTCAAAGGCTAACTTTGAATCACTATAAATTTTTATATGCTATGTATCAAGACCTTAAATTTGAAAAATATGAACCAGGTATAAACTTGATCAAATTCATGTGACCATTTTCTTCTAAAACCTTCACATGTGTGAATGCTAACATCATCAATCTATCTACTCAATTTGATTTGATAAGAAAACAAAAATGAATTAGGCAACCACATAAACACTCCAAAGTATTCCTATCACCTCCACAAGTCCACCAAGAATTATTTTCACCTCATATGACCTATCATATTCTCCTCCATACCCTCCAAGCCCTGTACTACTATCATACATTCAAAAAAAATCCATTACTTCCTTGAAACATGAATGCCTCTATTAAACATAAATAAAGACACCTTCAATTATATATATTTCAAAAAAATGTGAAACTAGGAGAATCCTAGTCCTCCACTTTTTATCTAAACCTCTTCTTCCTCTTCTTGATTTGAATCCATTTATACATGGTATTTTTTTTAGATTCAACAACTTCTATTTTGTCTTGTATCTTAAAAATAATACTATCTTGTTTCTTAGGTTCATTATGCTCAAGATTAACTATCTTAGGTCTCCAAACCTTGATTACCCTTTTCTCATGCATTCTATGGTAGAATCTAGCAATATGTCCCAAGTCATGGCAATTATGGTAGACTACATTATCCATACCTCTAGCTAACCTATTGTTCTTACTTCTACAGTTTCTTACCTTATGACCAAAGAGATTACATGCAAAACAATGACCATGAAATTAATTATAATACCTTCTATATTTTTGTTTTATAATCAATATTTTCACCTTCTCATCTTTATTAAGATGATATACCTTATTTTCAACTTTTTTGACTGTAGTTTTCTCTTTACCTTCCTTAGCCATGATCACCTTGTCTAAGAGTTGTTTATGCATAATATTCATAGAATCTATATTGGAATTCAACTCGTCATGCTCACCTTTCTTTTAACACAACTTGGCATTTGTTTCTTCTAACTAAGTTTTTATATGTTTTCATTCTTCTTCTTTTGAACTAGTATTTTTCTTTGTAACCCTAGTTGATCCTTAAGGTCCTAAATATTCATATTATCTTCTTTGACTATTTCTCTCATTCTATCAAACTTATTTTGGATATGAATTGTATTTTATCCATGTTCCATGAGTGACTTGGTTTGTTCTTAAATATCTTTTACCATTGACCTCAACTCTAAATTTTCTTTCATTAATTGTTTAACCATATTGTGCTACTTAGAACCACCTTCAAACTACTTATGATCACATGTAAGTTTTTAAACATCCTTTAAAGGTCTAGACTTGATAATAATTTTTATAATGAGTTATTAAGAGGAGGGATTAAATTATTAGACAATAATACACATTCAATTCTAAAACCATTCCATCATACATCAACTTTATCTAGCAATATAAACATGAAAGAACTTACATCCAAAGCATGAATAAGAGCATACATCACATGGACACATCATATATATGTGAAACCCTCATGAGGGATAAAAGCCACTAAACCTTGAAATATGAACTATATTCCTATAAATACAATATTAAATAATTACACTAGCACCAATTTATCAAGGAGTACCCACTCCACAATTTAGTCAAACACTCACTTAACCTTTAGTTAGCTCTAACTAGCAAGGAAGATACAACCCCTATGACACAAAAAATAAACAAGATACATATTATTTAATCTCCACATTTGATATAATTTCACAAACACCTGATGATGGACTCCTTTCACTTGCACTCTTTACCACTCAATCTCTCTCAAACACCTTATAGGACTTACTCACTCAAACTGCCTCTTCTAGGATAATTAGGTTTAATGGCATATGTGATCAACTTCATCACCTTGATTATATAATAATGTATTATATTATTAACCATATTATGGGCCTTAAGTACCTATACCTTTTCTTCCAAAGGTTATCTCCTTTTATTGGCTCCACACATCCTTAACTAGCACAAATAGGCTAATTAGACCTAATATTTATACCATACACTCATATAATCAATATTGGTTGGCCAAGATGATTTAAATGATTTTATTAAAATTTTAATAGGTATCCATACACGTTTCATGTGTCACACACATGATTCATAGGTTGTCCATTACCTCATTATCCCCAAACCACCATTAGGCCTTAGTGAGGCCTAAAGCAATTAGGCCTACTCACTTATACATTATAAATTGGATTCCTTAGTCCACATTAATCATATTAAAACACATAAAAATACTAAAATATACAATTTATCACTATTAAATATGTCCATGTCATATATAACTCAATCTCACACCTTGAACCAAGCCATTCTAGCATATTTGCCAATAGGCCTAGAAACACAGAAAACTTAGTCTTCTAGAATTGAAGCATACTATTGATTTTATCATATATATTACTAAAAAAATTGATTTAATATATCATAAATGACATAAAAAATAATATAAAATTAATTTGGCTTTGTCAAATAGGTCTATAGATATCAAACCATCTCTCTCAAGAAGACCACTCAGACAAGTCACACACAGTCAAAATATAATCAATAAATTTTGACTCTCCACAAATTAATATGGGAAATATAATACCTAAAATAAATTTTAATTACAACTTGATACTTATAAAACATCTCCATACTCATTTTATTCTTCAACTCAACTCAAAACTCTTCCAACTCACTTCTATAACATGGTCACTCAAACTACCTATAGCCTTCAAGAACATAGTCTTGAAAATTTATTATTTACCACATATAAGAACACATTCATAACCTATAATAAAAATTAATTGATTATATGTGATATTTATATCAATATCAAGTAGATAATTCTCTTTTTTAAGCATCTTTCATTGGTCTAATAAACCAATTCCTCAAGTCATTATCTCATAGTTTTCATTACTTAAACAAGCTAATTTGGAAGCATTATTTCACCTATGTATGAAAAACATTAAAATTTTAAAAACAATTTAACATAGGTAATAGGTATTAAAAAAATACCCCAAGCCATTTGATTCATCCCTACTCACTTGGAACATTTTCATAAACACATATTCACTTGACTGGTTTTTTCTCACTGTTATCATAGTTTACAGATTTAGTGATTGGATAAAGTGAATGATAAAAATTATTAACATATAAGCTCAAAAATTCAAAAATTACTTCATGTACTTGCATAAAAATACTATATCTCCAAACTCTAATAGTTTACATGCATTGACTCAGTCAACCCTACCTGTACCACTAAATTATTTAGAAATAAGATTTTTTTGTACCTTTTACTCACTTTCTTGACATACCACTTCCACATAGATGTTCATATAAGATTCCTCCACACCTTAAAATATTAAAAATTTGTCACCCAATCCATTATTTTCCATAGCCAACAAGCTTTCTCCAATTCAATCATTGTAAGGGTTTCTATGAGGGTTTTGACCAGTTTACATTATTAATGAATATTCATTAAGATTTATCTCTCAAACCACTAAAAAATACTTTGAAATAACTATTACGTAAATTTTAAACCTATATAAAAAGTAATAATTCACCATGAAAACTTTACACATGTCAATGAGCAACTAAACTTTCTTCTAGAACTAGGAATCCTTCATTTTGCATGCACAAGTTTCCTTTCAATATACTATCTTAATTTATCTTCATCCTCAAGACCTAAAACTTGGTAAAAATAATTTACCCAACATATAAAACCTCATACCATGCTTATATGATCTCTTCCATCCTATAAAATCACTTTGGTACTTCAATTGGACCTCATTAGGTCGTTATGCACACTAGGTTTAGGAATGCAGACTATACCTTGAACAAGAAAACAACTTGAAACCTCTTAAAATAATCTCACCATCTTAGACACATGTCATAAAACTTCATTCCATTCTCCAAATATTCCAACCTTATTCTCCGTAGTCACATCCTACTCAACACACTATGCTACCAAGCCTATGCCACTATTTGCATGCTTGTATCCTCTCCCTTGACCTTAAACAACATCAATCATTCTAAATAAAATATGACAAGCCTCAAATAATTTTTAACTTAGTTCATATGCATTGAAACATACCTTGTATAAATTCAAAATAAAACTCATCACCATCATGACATCACCATTTTGTCATTACATTTGACATTAATACATATGACATCATCATTTTGAAATTAATGAAAACATATCTCCAACACTTTGTCATTGATGGCAACTTATTATCCTTATCCTCCTTTTCCATTAATTAAAAAGTGGGCATATTCTTCTCTAAGGTTCATATACAAAGTCCTTTGATCCTAGGACCTGACCACTTATAAATATCCCCCTTTATTTATGCATGAATATTCAAAACCTTGTCAAAGCACCTAACTTGGTTTTATCAAGTCATTGGATTGATCAAGTCATCATATCAATCTTATCAAGTTTACATATATAGCATACTCCTCCATATCTCAAGTAAACCCAATCTACCCAAGTAAAAATATGCATATCTAATATAGGATTTAAAATATGGTAAACCCAATTCATAAGAACACAAATTTTTATGATTCCTAGGGTTTTGAGTCATTTATGGGTTCTACTTGATGTAATTTTTCATTTTATACTTTTATTACTTTGCATGCAACCTAGGCATAGCCCTAAATTTTGAAGTGTGTCTATTGAACACATTGAACTCCCCCTCATAACACTTAAGATGTATTAAAAAAATTAAATACCAAATCCTATTGACCATGATGATACAAAAATTGAGAATGAAAAAATTATTGATGAGTTTATCATAGAATAAGATTCTAATAATAAAAATCATGAGTCTAATGAAAATAGTGAACATGAGAAAATAGACCATGAGTACTCGCTAGACATTACATTTATTTTAGATCACATTTTTCATAACCTTGAGGACCATGAAAATATTATCAAAATAATATTAGAAACAAAAATATAAAAAAATATGGTTGAAACATCCCTCCCCTTTGATATTTCATTAATTCCTACATCTACTTGGAGCACAGGTTATGTTTTTAAACCTTTGTTTTCTAAAAAAATTACCATCCTCACAACTTGGATGGGAACACAATACTTCAACATAAATACTAGTTTATTTGCATTTTACTTCTAAAACTATGTTCACTTCTTAATTGGTGACTAATCAACTTACTAGCTTAAACCCCATTGGGTCTATAGTTCAAACTCTCCTTCAAGTTATAAAAATATTAGAGGACAAGGTTACAAATATTGAAAAAAATGGTTTAAATTCTATTCATAATATTTATTCATAAGATGTGTTATATAACACTATTATACTTGAGATATATTCAAACCCTTTTTCAACTAGTTTTATTTCACCTATGTTCACATTTTATGATGAAGCAGGTTATCATGAGCAACATCCTAGATATTTTTATGTGGCGTGACTTTATTATGCTTCTAATGATAAATGTTTGACCAAATTATTTCCAAGGAATCTTAAGGATTTTCCTTTGGTTTGGCTATGGTTTACCTTCCCAATCTGTGAAAGCATTCAAACCTCTTGCAAATTAGTTTTTGACACTCTTCAATTAATATTTATTAAAAAATTTCCTATGTTTAAAATGATAATATTAGACAAGGAAGAAATGAAGCTATCAATGACTATGTCTTGAGGTATAATATACTGTTATCTAAAATGATTATAAATATGGTAGATAAAGAGTTGAAATACATATTCAAGAAAATTTTACTTGCTCCTTTGCACGAGTCCATTATTTTCAATAAGTTTAAATTATTTGATGATTTGTGTCATTTTTATTGGAGATCATGAAATGAAACTTAACTCATTCAACAAATTTAAGTATGTATCAAACACATCAGCTACATCTACATATTGTACCAAGTTTACAATAAAACTAAGTTATAAGAAAAAACCTCTTGATCCTAAAAATCAAACAAAAATCATAGTTTATGTAGTTTCACATCAGCCTAATTGACTTGTTTTATCCAATACATCAAGTAGACAATTTTCACATTTACCTAAGTATTGAGATTCATTTATCCCATAGATAATATAGTGTTAGATTATTTATCTCCCTCATGTTATAAAGGTTGATATGTGTTGACCTTTACCCAAAGGATATGATGTGAATGCTTATTTTGATTATCATTAGGGATCGGGGCATTCTACGAACAATTTTTTTACCTTAAAATAAAGGATCCAAGACCTCATCTATGACCAAAACATTATATTTGAGGATCCTCCCAATGAATTAGGTTCAAAACCTAATGATCACAAGAAATAGAAAATAATTAAAAAGATTTTAAAAGATTTTTATAACAAGGCATCAAAAGTGAAAATGGTATATAACACATATTCTCCTCCATCACATTATTATCATCCATTGGATGGGATTATTGGTATATATACAAGGCATACACCTCTTATGGTTTAAATACATTATATTACTTTCTATGACAATGAGATTAATAATGATGACTCTAATCTTCATTAATTATTCAATCAAGCATTCCTTGATCACAAACATATACATAATTTTATGATTGATAATGTTAAAATTGAAAATTTTTGCACCATGACATTACTTACACATCTTGGTTATACTCTTCATGATTTCCATCCTTATACCAGATTAGTTAGAGCATTGAATGGGGCCTACTAGAAAGGTTTTTATGAGATTGACCTAACATTACAAGTGAGCCACATGCTTGTGTTTAATGAATTTGTAGTTATAACTTCTACAAAAATATTTGATACATTATTTGGAAGAGCTTGGATCCATATAATTTGAGTTTTACCATCTATTGTGCATTGGTGTGTTAAATACATTCATGTAAATTGGGTAATTATAATTTTTATAATTTCATATGAGAATCTTCTTGAATAAGAGAAAATTATACCCAAAAATTTAAATTATCAAACTTATTAAGGTTAATACACCAAAAAAGGTTAAACAACATCTGATCACATTTACTAGGTGACCAATACTTGAGAGACCATTACATAAGAGACATGCATTGAATTCCACACTACATTCAAATATCCAAAACACTTGCACATGTTCCTATTTTTAATATTCCAAATAATCCACAAAACATTTAATTATGGGTTCAATGAACCCTTAATCATATTAATCCTAATATTTATTCAACACCATAGAGTCCTATTTTACATACACAGAGCATTATATATACTAAAGTGATAAATATTGCACATATACATGCTCCTCGACAACATAAGTAACTTGTTACTCCATGTTCATAATGTAGATATATATATGAACACCTTTGGATGACATAATATAATAGTATTTTCCTTGGCAATATTCCAAAAATACCAAAATTTAAAAAAAAAAAAAAAAAAACATTTTTGAATTGTCCAAAGACCATAGTTACATGATTTAAATTTAGATTTATGGAAAAATTATATACTTTGGTATGATTGTGATACACAGTTTTAGCATGGGACATATATAAGGTCCACATATTATGAAATGTGTTCCAAATATTTAAAAATACAAATTATTTTAAGATTTTAGATCATTTTTATGGACTGTTGCCACCCACCAGGTTAGACATTTAAGAGCTATATTGAGCCAATCTAATGTAGTTGTGGGTTTCAATTTTTTGTATGACTAAGATGATTAAATCAATCAATATTTATTATTTTTTAGGTTGGACTTACTTTTATAATCTAAACTCAAAAATTTTATAGTGTGAGGTGATTGGGTTTACTCACATTCACTAAGTTATAAGAATAAATAGGTTACACAGTTGAGCTAATATCAACTTCTAAGTGGAAAGTCACCCTTTTTCCAAGGTTGGAGACATGGACCCTCTTCTC
Organism: Torreya grandis; assembly: GCA_037957365.1. Taxonomy (NCBI): domain Eukaryota; kingdom Viridiplantae; phylum Streptophyta; class Pinopsida; order Cupressales; family Taxaceae; genus Torreya; species Torreya grandis. The sequence goes on from JARHVA010006425.1 coordinate 376,872, forward strand.
TTGATATATCCTTAGATATATGCATTTTAAAATTTGTATGTTTTTCCTAATCTCAATTTTGGAACCTTACATTGATACATATTTTTAAATTAACTTGTTAATAGACAAGGAAGTTACATTGATCTGTAGGTACTCCTAAACCTTGTTATTTGAATTTCAATATTTTCAACTACTTTTGATTTAATATTTTAAGCATTGACTATATATCTTAACATTATCTTGATTTAAATTCATTTAATAGATATGTAGTCAAGTTCAACTCAAACACAAGGAAGGTGTGTTATACAGACCCATGTATATATTTATTTTAAATAAACCAATAATTTAATTACTAGATTAAAGTTGGGAAATGTATATGATATTTATAGATTACATAACACCTTAGTATTTTACCCTTAGAAAATTAAAACCTTCATTACTCCTCTTAGTTATAGACCTTTCCCACTTTCATAATTCTCACATTTACTCTATGTTGTGTCCCTTTGCCTTTATCTTAGTTTAACTAGCCTTATGTTGATGACATAGATAAGATATCTTGCCTAGAATGCTTAAGACCTATTTATCTTCCACCTCTTCAAGTTATGATCTTGTATGTACTTTCCATCTCACTTAACACTAACATAGGGGACATACACGTACATCAATGCAGGTATGCTACTCTGACATAGGTGTCCAGTACCCTAAAAGTCACCTAATTTTCTAAATAAATGTAACTTGATGGTTGGCTTAATTTCATTAATGTGATTTAATTCTTGAAAGGGATTGAAATAAATAAAATATCAACCCTCATTCATTACTCACCTAAAAACCTAAAAACTTATAACCTACTCACCATGATACTTATCAAAGTCATTAAATCAAACACTCAGTTAAACAAATATTCCCTAATTTATCCAATTTTCATATTAGTCATACGGAAAACACATCTACGGGTCTAAAGCACTGAAGGAATATCCCAAGGTATATAATTTTCAAGTTATAAGCTAGGTAATTATGGTACTTATTTTCCATATATTTCATGTTTCACACACAAATCAACATATTAGAGAGAACTACATAAGTTTGAGGCCCTCTTTAGAGTATTGGATATGTAGATAACACTCATTAATAGAGGGATTTTTGGGGTAGATCTACACCATGTGCCCACTAAACTATTTTTCTCCATAGTCACTATGAAGATGAAGAAATAGGGAATTGTTATTTCATATAAAGTGATAATCCATTACCCATATATTAATGCACAAGAGCAAAGGAGAATACAAATCCAAAAACATCTAGGTGTTCAGATACTTTTCAAGTAGGTATTCCATATAAGACAATGTGTCTGATTTAGACTGTAGAATAAACATAACCATCCTAGGATAGCACTAGTGTCCTTGACACTAGAGGTAATAAATTAATATTTTGGTGAATGTTCTAGAATCATCTTCCATAATAATTCTTACCTATTCTATATCAAACACTATATTAGAAATAGATCCATATAAACACATTTTTTCTTTTTCATTTCCATATGTAACATAGTTTTACTTTGTATATTTAGCTTATCTTCTTTTAATAAATTCAACATATGTTATATCTAAGTTTAGCATTTAACTAGCCTACTATATATCTAATTATCACCCTTGTGTATCATCATTTCTATATTCTTAACCTTATCTACCCATGTAAAAGGATCCAAATATAATTTTAGGGTTAAGAAGGCACCCAAAAATATCTTTTTAACTTATTTCAATTGTAAATATGTCCCATATAGGCCAAAAATAACTTAAACAAAAAACTTTCCACTTACAACTAAGAAAAATGTGGATACGTTTTGGCACATTTTTGTAAATTTACCTAAAATCAATTTTAATCAAGATAAAGTGGTGTGATAAGGCCAATTCAACTTGCATCAGTGACCCAAACATAAGCAACCACCTTTTATTCCAATTCCACTCATTATTTGGTCCATCTTGTGTCAAAACAATGTCAAAAACACCACATACAAACATTAAAATAAAAATGAGCATAATTTGTGAAACATTTGATAAAAATAACCTTGATTTAATTTTAATTTAGTCCAAAATAGTTTTATTTAGGAAAATTATGTCACATTGGTGATCTGCACACACAAAATTATAACCTTCATTACCATATTGACAATACTTTAACCTGAATTATAAGTGAACTAGGGTGATCATGCATAATTTTTTCACAACTTATTTACATTTTTCAAAGTTAGAATTATATATAATGTTGATTTTATATGATATACCTATATGGGATATAATAATAAAAATCAAAATAAAGTGGGGTTTAATGTGCAAAGGTTAGAATTGAAGCCTGTGTTATTCCAATTACGCTAATTTGACCTTATTAAAAACTGAGTTGGGTGATCAGCTAAAAATGTTCTAAATTTTTTTCACATTTACCGTGGTTACATGGATATGGTATTTTAATGTCATTTTTATCTTATATGGGACCTAATCATAATTAAAATAAGTTTAAATGAGTAGTTAGATGTGTGTTGATGACCAAATGCAAACAACATTTTTCCAATCAAATAAACCTTGCCTCAATTTTAAGTGAGTTAGGTTTCTCATACACGAATGTGTTCCAAATTATCTCTATTTTTCCTTATCACAAGTGATTATGGTGTTTTTATGTTGCTTATAGTCTATACAATTCAAAATTATAAGTAAAAATGGCATAAATTATGGTTTGGTGTGTTGGTCATCAATGTAACATATGTTTCCCCAATCAAACCAGTTTATCTTAAATTCAAATTTAATTAAGGTGATAATTTATAGATGCAACCAAAAAATTTCACATTTCAATGGTCTCAAGTGGATATGGTGTTGTGTTTTCTAAGGCATATAAAGGAGCTAATCGCAAGTAAAATTAGCATAATTTTGTTTTGGGATGTGAAAGGGTAGTAATGTGACTTACATTTCCAAAATCAAACATTTTTTCCCTAAATTTGAACATAAATAGTATTACTGTGGATAAACATTCTTAAAATTATTTTCATTTACCTTAGGCATAAGTGTATGGTGTCATTTTATGAATTTTGGCCTATAAGATACCTAATCTTAAGTAAATTATAATAAATGAAAATTTGAAATTGGGTGTGCAAGGGAATATTATCTATGTTTCCCCATGCACTCACTTTTCCATGATTTCAAGCTAAATTACGTTGACCACAAACAAATGTGCCCTATATTATCCCCATTTACCCTAGTCTCAAATTAATATGGTGTTGTTGTGTCAAGTTTGGCCTATAAAGTTATTAATTATGAATAAAATCATCATAAATAAGTGGATAATTTGTATTTATTGGAAAACTTTAAATTTGGCATACCCAAAAATCCTAAAAAGGTCAATAAGCAATATATAAAGCAGTAAAACCCAAAAAATGACTATATGTTTACCCAAATCAACATCAGTTGTAAAATATACATCATGAAATCCTTAAGTTAAATACTTAAATCCTAAAAATTACGAAGTATTAACTATATTATATTTTGAAAAACTATCTTCCAAATCATAAATCATGGAGTTGTTAGACAATTTATAGAAGATGTAGAGTAACCCTATTTCCTAGCATTTATACTTAACATTTTTATAATGAAAATTCAAATTCATACTTAACATTTATACAATGTAAATGTAATATTTTAATTACCATTTATTCTAGTAAACTACCCCCTTCCTTTTGGTTATTATTACTCTTTACTTTCTAACTCTTCAAAATTTTATAGTCTTAGAAAAATGTACACAATATATTTTGTACACACTTTTTTAGCATAGCATTAGTAACTCGTACCCACTTTTGTTATACATTTTATAGTGGATATGATATTTTAATTTATATAATTTAATAAACCTGACTCTAATGATGAAAATTTTTTAGATTCCCAAGCTTGAGGCCTATACCTACACACCAATAGTTGAATCTCTATTTTTTACATAAGATTAAAAACCCAACTTCCACCATCATAAGAGTATAAATTTTATTGAGGAATTTCCTCAAATAATTATCATGATGTCAAACACACTCTCCTCTTTCCAAATGTATCATTTTTTAATTCTTTTGACTATTTTAAATCTTTCATATATATTTATTTCTAAATATGTCATTTGTATGCCACTATATGCCACAATATACATGTATATATTTGTTTGTGATTTAACCTTTTAGGGTTTTACACATGTAAATCATATATTTTATTAAAGGGATAAGATGTAAAAAATAATTAAATAATATGCAATAATTAATCACTCATTTCTTATAGAATTTAACTTCTTTTACTTTCTAAAAATATCAATAAATAGGAATAAATATAGAGTTATCTAGAAAGTGACTATTGCAAATGATTTGGGTTCTAAAAACTAGGTTTTGGATAGTTTTGAGTGTCATCAATGAGATTATGAAATCTATTTTCTCACTAGATAGTATCACCCTATATGGTGATAAAATACATGTTAATGTATTATCCTCAAAGTGGTAGTAGTGTCCCCTTTATGGGACTATTCCTATTTTGTGGGGGCACATGTGCTTATGTTTGTAGCTTTTGTTCTTACGTGTACAATGTTTGGAGCTATGTGGTGTGCTTATAAAATATGATTTAATTTAAAAACACTATTTATAATTGTAAGTATGTAATGAGAAATAATTTTTTGTTCATTGGTATGATAGGATGGACATCCTCAACACCCCATTGTGAAGAGAGTTGCCTAGATACCAATACTTGAAAGAGAGATCAATCATGATGTAGTTCAGCCACCTAGTGCTTTATATAAGTACAAATGAATGGTATAATGAGAGTGAAATATGATGCCTTGAATGTGTTTGAGCTTTGAAATATTTGAAAACTAGGGTTAAGGCTATTTTAGATGGTAGTATGTAGAATAACATAGAATAGGGATCAAATACTTTAATTTTGCTAAAATCATCTTTGGTTTGAATGTGAATTTATCTCTATTTTCTATTTAGTAAATAAAAGTAAATTATAATTTTATTTATAGGGATATGTAACTTGTGTGGAGAATAAAATATGCTTAAGTTGACCTTATGAGGGGAACACAATTAAAAAAATATTTCTGAAGAAGAGTTAGGGCTAAGGATAGTAAAGCCCAATTACGAACACTAACACCATGTGGTTTTGGTGTCCCTATCAGGATCTTGCTCCTCAATTAGAGCACATATGATTACTTCTTGTATTAGCAACTAAACACGAAATTATACCAGAATCAATAAGTAACTAGAAATATGAAACAACACAGGATTTGACAAACAATACACAATTGTATTAAATACTTAGAAGACAATACAATAAAGAAGATGCCACTTATTCTTCCACCTCAAAGGCTTACCACACCTCAAGACCTTCTTCCCTCTCTCTCTCGGTCCCAAAAATCAACTCAAATATAGAATTGATGTTCACATCTCCAACCAGTCAGTAACATGCTGCCAGTACACCAAGTACACAACCGTACTCCAAGTAGATCTCCTGCTCTCTACTGCTACCTGCAAATCACTAGACCTTACTCACCATAGTAGATCTCCAAATGAAGCCATGCAAACTCACTGACCAAGATCATACATACAAGAAGAACCCCTCTGATTTTCCAAACCAGTACCCACACTTGGTACTGTGGCACTAGGAGGAACACACCATTGCTCACCTCTCTCTGAAGGAGCTTAATTGCTCTCTTACTCTCTAGCACTAGTTTACAATACAACCAATGAGTCTCTTAAATATATCTCATGCAAACAATAATTAGACACCTAATTACAATAATTAGATCTGCAGCTTCCAGTCTAAATTTTGCTCTTGACATGTAAACACTTGGTTCGTTAGCTAACTGCCCGTAACATTCGCAGTCCGAACCACACAGGTGACCAACGTCGGTCCCTGTTTGCCTGGGGGGTGCCGACACTGGCCGATATCTAACCAATGTCAGTTGCCTTCTGCCTATACCCTACCGACGTCAGTTGTCCTGACTGACACTGGTGACTATAACACTCAACAAACACTCTGCAACCTCCCTAACTCCTCTTGTTCACATCCTGGTGAAGCTTTTAGCTCCACAACCTAACAATCTCCCACTTGGAGATAAAAAGTTGCACCTGTACCTGTATCTGTACCCCATCTAATCTATTTCTTGGCTTGTATCCCTCTTCAAGCTCAACCCTGAAGACCAACCACCACACAACCTATGATGCTACACCTGTCATCCAAGTAACCTGCCACATCTAAACCTACATATCCATGTAGTGAAGTCCTTGACTCTGCATAACATGTTAACCTACTGCTAGTCCCTCACAAGTACCTGAGAATCTGCCTTCCCTAAATTGGCTACAAACTCTCTGACAACTCCCACTGCTTGGGAAAACTTAGGTCTACACTAGACCTCATGTGATTTCAAACTTTGTTCTAAGCTCAGCTTGAACTGTCTAGCCCTTGGTGTGCTTACCGATTCTACATCCTACGTAATGAATCTCGCCAACACCATCTTCACATCAGCTCCCACTGGAGACCAAATCTCCATGTCTCTTATGCCAAAGAATTTTGCTGCTCTCAAATTCTTCATGACATACCTCTGAACTAACCTTACCTTTTAGCTCAGCAAAACCCTGTATGTACAAACCTGCTAGCAAACATACCATCCACATACAATAACTTGATAATGTCATGACTCATCATCCACCTGGTAAGAACAAACACAATAGTTATAATGACCTTGACCAAAACCATGCTTTGTCATACACCTATCAAAACCTGTTCCACTGTCCTGCAGCTACCTCAAGACCATATACCTTGGCCTTCTATCTCACGTATCCATCCACTCTCTTCTTTAACTTGGGAATCCATCTGTCTCTCAGTGCTTTCTTCTAGCTGACAACTCTACCAACAAACACCTATTTGGTTCTTCTCTAAGGACTCATACTCCTCATCCATGTCAAGCTCCCACTGTATCTAGATTCTACCTGCATTGCCTCTTCACATCTTCCTGGTTCTCAACCATCAATAAGCAATATAAAGAAGGTGAAAAATGAATATGAGGTTCACTTACCCTTTTTGACCTCCATATGGGTGTTTGAGACTTGTTGATAGCTTGATGTCCACCCAATATCCGTTCTAGTGACTGATCTCGGCCATCTCCCAATCCGCTCCCGACCGATGTTGATTTCCTATGACTGACCTTGTTTGCCGACATCGGTCCCCTGACCGACGCTGGTGTACCTATTGCCAATGTCAATCACTGTATGACCGAAGTTAGTTCCTGCTTCCCGACACCACTAACTCTGCTGATTTGCACATGACCGACGTCAGTGCCTATTTGTTTGACGTCAAATCTTGATGGCCGACGCCAGCACCTGTGTTCACTTGTGAGTGATGACTTTTCACCCGCAAGCTCCTTTTGGGTCAAACCCTTGTCCATATCAACATAGCCCTACTCAGAATAATTCAGTCCACTCTGCTGATCTCTGTTCGTCATCTCCTCCATGAACACCAAGGCTTTCTAGTTCTTAAGTTTATCAAAGACATTTGTCTTCCACTTTAGAACATGCATTCCCCTCCTACATATGTAACCAAGCCTACAAAGCCACATCTCTATAATAGAAGGTGAATCAGTAATACAAGTAGATAGATAAAGGATACCTACTTTCTTACTACCGTCTAATTCAAGTGCATCCACTGTGAGAGTTACTGTGCATCTCTCATCACCTAAATTTCCTGAAGAAATTAGACCCATCTCCAAGACTAGTACCTGCATGACCTCCTTCAACACCTATGTGTTATCCGTCTCTAATTTCAGCTTCACTTCCCCTTTTCCAATCATTTGACAAGGCTCTCCAGCTCCTAAATAAATCTCTCCAAAGTCTCCAAAGACATACCCATGAAAAGATGCTCTATTTCGAGCTGCATGGAAAGAGGCAAAAGAATCTATAAACCAAGATTATACTTTATCCAGAACATCCTGTGCAACATCCCCTGCAACATCTACTCCTCCCTGCTGATCTGCTACCAACCAACAATCTTTATTTTCTTGCTCTTTCTTTCCATCAATCAGACTGTTCATGCTATTCAGTTTCTCCATTCGTAGCTTACTTTCTTCTACCATTACTATACTCCCACTCAATCAAAAACCCCTGTGAGTGACCTTTAATCAACACACACTATCCAGATCTAAAACCACCTATTAGTAACCCAACCAAAAGCTCTGATACCACTGTTAAGATTGGTATCAACCTGGTCCACCTGCTCAACCACCAACTTGTCAGGATCTTACTCCTCAATTAGAGCACATATGATTACCTCTTGTATTAGCAACTAAACACAAAATTATACCATAATCAATAAGTAACTAGAAATATGAAACAACATAGGATTTGAGAGACAATACACAATTGTATTAAATACTTAGAAGAAAATACAATAAAGAAGATGGCACTTCTTCCACCTCAAAGGCTCGCCACACCTCAAGACCTTCTTCCCTCTCTCTCTCAATCCCAACAATCAACTCAAATATATAATTGATGTTCACCTCTCCAACCAGTCAGTAACACACTGCCAGTACACCAAGTACACAACCATACTCCAAGTAGATCTCCTACTCTCTGCTGCTACCTACAAATTAGTAGACCTTACTCACCATTGTAGATCTCCAAATGAAGCCATGCAAACCTGCTGACCAAGATCATACATACACAAAGAACCCCTCTGATTCTCCAAACTAGTACCACACTTGGTGCTGTGGCACTAGGAGGAACACACCATTGCTCACCTCTCTCTGAAGGAGCTTAATTGCTCTCTTACTCTCTAGCACTAGTTTACAATACAACCAATGAGTCTATTAAATAGATCTCATGCAAACAATAATTAGACACCTAATTAAAATAATTAGATCTACAGCTTCTAGTCTGAATTTGGCTCTTGACATGCAAACACTTGGTTCGTTATCTAACTTCCCGTAACATTCACAATTCAAACCACACAGGTGACCGACGTCGGTCCCTATTTGCCTAGGGGGTGCCGACGCTGGTTGATCTCTGACTAATGTCAGTTGCCTTCTGCCTGTACCCTACTGATGTCAGTTGTCCTGACCGACGCCAGTGACTGTAACACTCAGCAAACACTCTACAACCTCCCTAACTCCTGCTCGCATCCTGGTGAAGCTTTTAGCTCCACAACTTAATAGTCCCAAATGTGGTGTTGATGTCCACTTGGTATATTGATGATTAAGTTGGGTTGGGATTTGAGAAAAGAGCTCTAGTATTATGTTTCGGCTAACTGTAAGTGATTTTAGTCTACACAATGATTGGAAAAGTATGCCTAAGGATTGAGGATAGGTCTAGGGTTAAGCAGGAATAGGGTAACTCAAATGACAATCTTAACAACCACTTACCACTTTTAAGTGATTACATTTCCCCCCTTAAGCTAGTAATGAAATTTTCAAAAATGACTATTATAAAGGAAAAATAAGTGTGCGTAGACTTCCATTATAAGTGAAGCTAGTGTAGCTATGTTTGAGTATGTAGATTTGGGTTTGAATATGTGAAACATGGTCTAAATCATTATCCTAGAATGAAAAATACAAAAATCACTCCATAAGAGATGATAAAAAGTAAAATACGATGATGAAATAAAGTAGTTGAGTAAAGCTAAGTAAAGAGCAAGGAAAGGAATGATTATACCTCATTGGGTACACAAAACAAGGTGTGACCCTAGTGACAACATGTCTATGTGAGTGTTCATAGTGGTTATATAATTGAAGATATTGTAATGAGTTGATGTTTTTCTCAATCTTCATATGGGTTTCTCAAGAACTCAATCAAATTTTGACTCCCTTATTTCATACCCTTAATTGATGGATTTTGACCTGTGAATGTCTTGGATAATATTGTAAGTGTGTCTAACCCTCTCATGTAGGTGTCTCAGGAAATGAAGTAAGCCATGACTCCATCATTGCCCACCTATGTGAAGTAGATGCATATGTAAGTGTATTTTATAAAATTGATAAAAAAATCTAATTAAAACTAACTGTGTATGTCATATTTACATCAACATGGGTATATTAGGTGGCTCTGGGCCACTGGAGAATGCTAACCACTAAATATGGAGTAAGGCATGAATATGGTGACAATATAAAATTTGATATAAAGTGTATAGAATATAGATAATTACATGGATTTTTCCATTCCATCTGATCAACTTGTGCATAGCTAAATATATGAAAAATATTTATTGTTTACATGCACCCAATCTATTAATGAGTATACTAAATCTATATGATTTATCTAAATGTGGGAGTGATGATGCCACCAAATTTGAGTAGCTAGTATGAATCTGATCTAAAATTAATGTATCTAAGATAAATCTGAATATAACTAACAAACCTATGACTATATTTGTACAAAATTATATTGTACCTGGTATATTGGTCTAAATGATCTAGACTATTTTGAGCATAGGGTTGCTAAATAATATCACCCTATAATGGATAGTAGTCTCATTTGGTGTTGGTGTACCAATCTATGTTCTAATTTATACCTGGTATAATTTTTGAGTGAACTGAACTAACTTTTGAGTCTCTATTCTATTATGTGTCTACCTTGTGTCTAATTTTTGAAATTACAATTGTGTGTTGAAATTTAACTATGAATAGAAATGTAGGACCCTGATCTCTATGACAAACCTTTTATGAATACCCCATATTTTGAGGGTAGTTGTGAAATATATTCAATAAATTCCCTATAAATAAGTAGATTTTCAAAATGTGTTATCTAGAGGATATGCATGATATTCCAATACAAAGTACAAACATACCATCAAAATATAAGTGTATCAGGGCATGAGTAAGTAATGTAAGATGTATGTTGTAATATATAATTGCATAAGGGTGTCAAGATAGATGTAATAATTGTGTATAGTATAAAAATTTGAATAAACACCTAGGGGATGGGGCATGATGTCCATCACAACATCCAACTAGGAAGGGCAGATGCATGAGGTCCCTCATGGCATAAAAAATTGGTGTGCATGTGTGTGTAATAATAAAATACTAGTGTCATGATGTAGAATAATACAAGGAAGCATAAATAGAAGCACATGAGTCATGTAAAAGATAGGTTAAGGGGACACAACATAATGGACATGGGAACATGTCACTAAATTTGAGAATGAATACATACAAGGACATGTTCAAACGTCCATATATGCAAGAAAAAATTAAGTTATCTTAGAGCCACATAAAATGACATGTTTAAATGTACACATATATCATCATGAAATATCACACATAATGGACATGGGCACATGTCCAAGTCATATAAACATATAAGTGGCATCGATCTAAATAATAATGGCATATTCAAACTCTATCAAAGATGGAAGTAGCATAGGAAACACAATTAAGCCTAATCTAAGATAAATATAAATGAAAGCATATATAACTATGTTTTATAAATGTAAGTAGATGATGGGATGCATATATATTGAGTATAACTAGTGATAATTGGTAAAATAACAATAATTAATATTAATGAGATATAAAGATAAATCAATGCATAAACTATAATGTATAGCATGTAAAGATCAAACCTAGTAATAGAATCTATGTATGATATGCCCCCAATTGGCCAAATGTATCAAATGTATAAACATAGATTATTGTAAATTCTCCCAATGGGTAGATGATAGATTGTCTAGATTAGTGTAGTGGACCAGAGTTCTATCTAGAATCTGCAGGCACTCAACAAGAACAAGTGAAGCATATGTATATTATAAAATTGATTATACTAAGATAGCTAGCAATATGAAATATCTAGAATTAGTATAAATATAAATATAACAATTCATACAACCTATAAAATTTGTGGTTTTTAAATATTTTTGTATTTTAACATGTTATATTGTTTTGTGTTTTTTTTAGTATAAACTATGTATAAGTAAATGAAAATTATTTATGTACAAGGAATAAGAGAGAAGAAAAGGAAATATGTACAAGAGTAGGAACCACACTAACTAATGATTCTCATGGTAGACTCACTATTACTGTGACGTGTGTTGAAAATAGGAATGGTGATGTCTTGTGCAATGTGATTTCTATGTTATAGTTGAATTTTATTATAGTAGGAATTTGAGTATTTTTCATCGTTGAAAGCATAATACTAGTCATGATCAAATCATAATAATGTAGGATGATAGAGGGAAATGACTTATACTATGTATTTCATATTTTTCAATAATGCTTTGGCATATTGATTCTAATTTTCCATTTGAAACTATGCTTGTTGTAGATATACATTGTTGTGGAGGCTTTTTTGATAGAAAACTTGGTTTGATAATGCTTATTGGTTAAGCATGATTTTGACTTTTCAACTTAAGTTATTGATCTTATTATAAAATTTGTTATGTATATAGATTCTTTTATTTGATAAATTATATCTATGTGTGATTTACCTTAGCATGTTTAATGAATCCCAAACCCTATTGACTAATATTATCAACTGCTAGAAGAGAACTAGTGATGCCTTCATACTACTTTCCCAAACCTTGGCCATGATAATCACACTATTTTTGATAATTTTGACCAAACCCATACCATATTAAATGTTAAGACTCCTTTTGGAGAGGTAGATTTACTTGATTTATTTGTGCTTGTTGTATTGTTTCTTGATTTGCTGGTGCTTTTATAACCTTTTGTTGTTTTAAGCTATGCTTTGATAACCATTTTTGCATTGTTTTAGAATTTAAACCTTTTTAAATTAGGATATGTGACATTATATGTTATTTGGATGAAGTGTCACTATGTGAGTCATCTATATCCATTATCTATTACGTTTTACTTCTTAATGCTAAATGTGAATCTATGTGGTGCCCATGCATTATATGATTTGTAGATAAATATATAGATCTCCTCACTGGGAGTAGAGGAGAAAATTTGATTAACTTGTCTTTAATAATGTTTGTTATTATCTCACTATATCTCTTATTTTACCTTTGAATGTTGTTTGAATCACTATTTGAAGATGTATTTTGTTATGATTTATGATTTTCATATGTAGCATTGCTTGCCACAAATTAACTAGGTGAAGATGCATATACATGATTTATGCTATTATGCCCTAAAAGCTTTTGTCTTAAAAATTGATTTTCTAGTGTTTTAATATTTGCATGTAATATTTAATTCTTATTTTGTAAGCCTGTAATTATCTTGATCATACTAAATAATTTGATCACATAGAGTCTTAGAATTACAAAACCTAGCTATTTTTGATTGAACAAGTAGGAACACACCATGTATGTAAGAAGTGTGAATATGTTGAGTATGAGAAAAAGTGACACTATTATAGGCTACTTCATATCATGGAGGAATATTTATTATGGAATTTGACCTTGTTTGACTTTTAAAAATATAAATAAATAGGCATAAATATAGATGTATCTAAAAAGTGACTATCATTGATGACCTAGGTTCTGGATAATTCTAAGTGTCATTAACAAGATTCTAGAATCTTTTTGCTCACTAAATAGTATCACCTTATATGGATAATAGAACCATGTTATTTTAGTATCCTCAAATTGGTAGTAGTGTCTTCTTTGTGGTATTATTATTATTTTTTAGGAACACCCACAACTATGTTTTTAAGTTCTATTACTATGGACATGAAATCTAGAGCTTTGCGGTGTGCCTAGAAAACATGATTTAATGTGTCAACCCTAGTATTCCTTGTAAGTATGGAATGATAAATAATTATGTGTTCATTATTAGGATATGATAGACATCTTTAACACCCCACCATGAAAAAAGTTTCCTAAATACCAATACTTTGAGGAAGGATCAAGCTTGATGTAGTTCTCCCACCTAGTGATTAATATAAATGCAAGTGAATGATAAACTGAGAGTGGAATAATATTATTTGAATGTGTTTGAGATTTAAAATATTTTAAAATTAGGATTAGGGCTATTTTAGATGGTATTATGCATAAGTAAGGCATAATATGTATCTAATACCTTAATTTTTCTCAACTTATATTTGGTTCAAATGTGCTTTTGCATTTATTTTCCATCTAGTGAATAAAAATCAATTAGGCTTGTATTCATAGGGATATGTGGCTTGTACAGATAATAAAATATGCTTTGGATGACCTTATGAGGGGCACACATTTTTAAAATTATCCTTTGGGAAGAGTTAGGGCTAAGGACAATAGCTTCCAGTTGGGGACAATAGAGTTAAGTGGTTGTAGTCTCCCAAATATAACATTGATGTCCACTTAACAGAAGACTGAGCATGTTGAGTTGGAATCTAAGAAGATAGTTTTAGGATTGTGTTTTGGCTAACTATAGGTGACTGTGGCCTGTATAATGACTAGAAAAGTGTGTTTAAGGCTCTAGGATAGGTCTAGGGCTAAGGTAGGAACAATTTAACTCAAGAAACACTCTATATATATTTGTCTCTCTCTGTGTGTGTGTGTGTGTCTTAAAACTACACCTAAATATATACAGATTTATAAAAATTAATTTTCTATTATTTTTAAGGTAGTTAGGTAGATACCCTTGATCGAATATAATTTTTTATATCATTTTTCAAGGTTGACTTATTTTTAGTAATAATAAAAAATAATATTCATTAAAAATATAAAATGAGATACATTCTACAAACTAGGTGATGTTATCTAACATTCCACCAAAGTGTTTCAAATAATACTAAATTAGAGTAAAAATTAGTGGGCATACAATCAACTATTTAATATGTTTTTAAGAAAAAATATCCCTCTTTTAATTTTAGATGTTTGACCTACTTATAATATATAATTTTTGGAAAAAAAAATCGTAGTTTAAAAAATAGAATTTGATAAAGTTAACAATACTTTTCAAACAATATCTATCAATGCATGCATTATCACAACCATGAATCTAATGCATTTCACACAAAGAATAAACTATCAATTATCCACTTCTATGTATATATTAAATAGTTTACAATAGAGATGCATAAATGGGTAGAAGATAGGAGAATCCTAACCACCCCATGCATGTGAGAATAAATTCCCTAATATAGGTGGAAGTAAGACATAAACCCATCATCCTCATGAATGTAAGATAAACATCACAAATAAAATAACACCTAATTAAGGTAAAGAGTAGGAAATCAATATCTTACACAAACACTCCACCTTCAACATAGCTTATGTGGGCACAATAAATTATGCAATGTGAATCCATGTGTACTTATGAATACAAATCCATCTTTCTAGAGTACATGAATGCCAATTCACTATAACTGACAAGCAAAATTAAGAATGATTTTGAAAATGAGGATCACTAAACATGAAAAATGGACTCTAAAATAATAGGTAGAGTGATAAACATAATAAATCATTGCTTAAACACCCTCCAATAAGATAGTGATATGTGAGCACAATGATTGGTCAGGTCACCACACTAGTGTCACTCATGGGGATACCACACTGGTTTCAATATAAGAATCACCAATAAGGCCTTTAAGACATGTAAAAAACACTCATATGGATTTTGATAGACAAAGTGCCTTAATAAGCTACACATGTACAAAGGATGAGCCAAGAAAACATAAAAAAGTGTAAAATATACATGTAACTCTCATAAACTTGAGGAAAAAGAGAAAAACCGTAGGAAAAAATCCTCACCTAAAAGAAATAAAATAAAAAGTGGGAGATAAAAATCCCCCCAAAGATGATGTTTAAGTAATCCACACTTTAATTAATCTAAATTCGCAAAGGAACTCGATCTGCACAAGTGGTTTAAATCTACTATTCAATCATAAAAACAACTAACAATGGGCTTCACCATAATAAATTCAATCAAGAATATTACCAGTGGTAAAAAAGTAAAAAATAAGACTACTACGTGAAATTAACATTCAACATTTAATAAGAAGGATCTTTACCACATGCCACCCCATATTGTTGACTATGTGAGGTGACAACAAAAAATATGTATGTACACCCCCCATAATTCTAAATGGGTAGAGTAAAGTAAAAAAGGTATGCATAAGTGTTTTAAATCTGATACTTAAATAATGAATAAGCTAACATTGTATACACCAGAATAGCTCCATATAATGTTGAAATAGACTATTAAATTATCGAAGAAGACAAGATGGCATTGGGAATCACTAGAATAACTACATTTTAAGCTGTGGGAAATTGTCAATTGTCAAAAAAATGGTGTCAAAAATAAAAATAAGATCTATAAAAGAGGATGGATCTGGTAGTGATGAAAGTGATAATCAAGTGAAAAAGTACACAAAATAGAGCACACAAATGCATGAAGTTAAACAAGGTTGAATCAATAAAACCCCCATCATACTTTATAAATCATTGTGAGTAAAATGTATCCCACATATTAAAATAAAACCTAATGGAAATAAAGAAGACACTAGGATTCACTAAAGTAGCTTTAAACAAGGAAACAATCAACCAATCAAAAAATCCATACCAATCATGAGAGATGTTTTAACAATAAGGGAGTAAAATAATGTCTCCATAGAAAAGTCAAGGCACTAAGAAATGGGCCTTGATGGAGACATGGCACAAATTACAAATCTGTCAAAGTGCCAATGCACAAACTATAATAGAGCATGTTATGGGCCAATGGAAGAGTGTGAAAAATGGTGAAAAAGACATCATGTATGCAAAGACACACTATAAAGGATTGGCTAAACACATACAAAAGGATGTCACACTCATCATAAAATACATCTAAGAGAGTGCAACGTGTAATAATGGCATAAACATTATAATGTAGGCCAATAATGAGTAATGTGATCTAAAGCTCATGAAAATAGGATGTCAGTCACTTCTAAAAATATGTCCAAAATTACAATGAAAAATAAAAAATGGATGAACAAGAAAATCCCCACCAAAAAATGAAGACAAAAAAGGATGAAATAACAAACCCCCAATAGTTATTATATAGCCCCACCTTAAATTTGGAACTTTATATTTTAATGTAACAATACAAAATAAATGACACCAATAGATTAGGCATAAAAAACATACACTTTTGAAGAAAATAAAACTCAATTTCTAGTTACCAATCAAAAGTTATATTTTTTACAAGGTTATTGTGTCATAAATAGGTCAAAAATAAAACATTGTGCCAAAAATATTAAATGATTGGATAAAATTAAATTATTCCTACTAGATCTAGAAAAATTAGATTTGAAACAAATTTATAGCAAAGGAAAAATAATCTTCCACATAGATCAATCTTCCATGTTGATTTTCATTTTAAATACAAGATCTAATTATTTTCCTTGATCGCGTATAAAAAAATCACAAAAAAATAGAATCATAGGGTCAATTTTGGAGCCTCATATCTCCTTAGATGTTTATCTGACTATTTATTATGGTCATTTTATGGAAACCTCTTGATATCCTCTTTCTAGAAGTGAAATAATTTTCTGAATCAAAGACATTAATGAAGATAAAACTAATCTTCAATATAGTCATAATTTTTTGAAAAATAACTTTAGAATTTCTCAAAAAAATATGACCATCAGAACAAGTCTAAGATACTCAAATGTAAATCATTATGATTGATTAGATTTAAGCACAATAGATCTAAGCATACCAAAACTATAAACTCTCTATAATAAAGGTGTTTTGAATATGAATAAACAAAATTAAATATAAAAAAGGAACCATATAACTTATCTAAGGAGTAGACAAATAATGTGAAAAATGGAACTTAGAAAAATGGTAGTTGGAGACCACTCAAACACCTTGATAGAGTTAAGAAGGCTCTTCAACCAATATCTCTCCATGAACCCATTATCATAGCCATGAAGTTAATGAAATGCCTACAAATAATAAACTATCGATTATCCATTTCTATGCTTATATCAAATAGTTTACAATAGAGTTGTATAAATAGGTAGAAGATAGGAGAATCCTAACCATCTAATGCATATGAGACTAACCTCCCCAATATAGGTATAATTAAGGCATAAACCCATCATCCTCATAAATGTGGGATAAACATATCCAACTAAATAACACCTAATTAATCTAAATATTAGGAAATTAATATCTTACACCAACAAAATCAATATCTTATAGTTCATGTTCTTACGCCATCTACAAATTTCTAGTGTAGCCATCTCAAATAATCTAAAATAGTTTAGGTTTCTCATTTTTATTAAAATAAATTTCCATTTAGGGCCCCCTTAGGCCCATTATTTTTGTGCAATTACCCTCCATGCATATATAAAAATTAATAGATAATGGCATGGTCATTACACCCAAATTAAATCAGATACGATATACTCAATCTCACATAAGGCAAATGACATGCATAGTAGACAATCAAATTTCACACATAATTTGAGTCACACGTATTGTACATTTATATTTCACATAAAATCAAAGTCACACATAAATAAAAATCAAATGTTGTACAACGAAAGAGGCACACACAATCAATAGTAAAATAATGTCATATAAATATAGAGTCAATCATAAATATATAAATTGTTGCATATTAAAATATACAAATAATAATATCATTATATAACACATAAAAACATAAATAATGCATATAATAACAAAGAATAATATACATAATCAATGTATGCCATGATGAAATATATATAAAAAAAATATTGTGAAATATAAATGTATGTAGTATGAATATTATCAAAGCATTTGTAATAATTGTAAATTAACTCAATATGATCAATGGAAATATTAAAATAAAGATAAGACCTATGTAATTTATAAATATTCTCCTAGCAAAATCAATCCCATAAATATAGGAATTATATCTTTTATCTAAGAATTTTCTCATTTATGTGTCTATTTAGTATGATACATGTATGTCTTACATCTCACACATATATACCTAGAAATCCATATGCATATAAAAATATGTATATCCAATGTAATATTATAAAGCCTTAAAAATTCATCTAAACAACCAATTCATGTCATGCATAGTTTTTTTTATTGTTCAATATTTTGAGTTTTTATATTTTTGGGAGTATTCTAAATTTATTACAAATATAAGTAGAGTCAAAAAATGGAAAGATGAAAGGCTAAAAAAATAGGAGAGTGAGAGGGATCCATATATTCCACAACATAAAACATAACATGAGTTTCACCAAATGTATTACTATGATGATGTGAAGCAAGGGAATATAATTAATGTTCCCCAAATGTAAATAAGAATCACTACAACTTAGATCAAAAGTGCACATTACATATTCATAAACATGCCCTTAATGGGATGGAATAAGGGTATATATTGATTTCATAATATGTATGAACATATATATATATATATATATATATATATATATATATATATATATATATATATATATATATATATATATATATATATATTTGATGTAAGTGATAAAAGATAGTATGCATCAAATAATGTGCATAGGGATGAAACTTTTGTATAATATTTATCATCATAGGAAAAAATTTAGGGATATTTAAATCAAAAAATATAATTAAATAAAATAACCAAGGGATAAAATGTTAAGGGATAAAATAATAATCAATACACAATCACATCTACACATGTGCATGAAAATAGAAGAATATAAAGAATGAGAAATGAATAAAACTTCAAGATTTTATGCATAATAGATTATGTTTGTCATATAATGTTACTATCATTATTTTAATCATAATATGTCATGTATCATATATATTATAATCATGTAGCATATTATCATGTTCATATTGTAATCAAGCCATGTCATTACAATCATGTTATATATCTGAAGTACTATTTGAATAGAAAGATACACCATATTGTGGAACTGATTTATTAATTATTTGTTAAATGTGTTTGATTATATGACTAGCATTATCATTTATTATGATTACAATATATCTATATTATTAAGTGCTAGTTGAAGAAATGTTTTCCTATTTCTATTGTTGATTTTTAAATGTTTCACTATTTGATCTATATAAAATATCACATCCAATTATAAACATGACATGGTCATTATTTTTTGTCCAATGTTCCACCAACTGATGTGACTCGTGATTTTCCTAATACAACACCATTTTGAACCAAATTAGGATCAATTTTAAATATAGTGATTTGTGAATTTTTTACATTGAGATACATACAATACAACACAATAAATACTATGAAATGGTTAAATTCCATAATTATATTCAAATATCCAATTTTGTGTTATAAATATTTGAGATATGTCATGATAATCCTATTTAATTCACAATAGGTATTTTTCCGTACCTTTTTTCATTAGATTTTGCCTATGTGAGGATTAATTATCATAAGCTTTAGAAATAAATAATATTTATATTTTATAGATTTAAAACTTATTTTCTAACATTATTATTATTATATTTGTCTTGATTTTGAACTTCCTTGTTAGTTAAATAATATTCTTAAGATTCCTCTTTCATATCTACACTTTCTAGTTTAACTTGAACTTTTTTATTGTCTATATTTT
This sequence comes from Torreya grandis, assembly GCA_037957365.1. Classification (NCBI taxonomy): domain Eukaryota; kingdom Viridiplantae; phylum Streptophyta; class Pinopsida; order Cupressales; family Taxaceae; genus Torreya; species Torreya grandis. The sequence goes on from JARHVA010006425.1 coordinate 397,357, forward strand.
AAAAATTTATCTTTTGCAACTTTTTTTTAATAGCTATTCCTTCTATAATTTTTTATGCAATTTTTTATTTTTCACTTGTTCCTTTAGTAACCTTTCCATTTCTAATTGTTTCATTTTTTAAATTTTCCTTTTCTAATTGTCTTTGTGTAACTAATCCTTAGAAAATGTAAACATATTTTTATTATGTTGCTGACTTATATTATGTGTGACTAAATTTAATGTTATTTTAATGGATGTATCTAATATAGAATCACCACCATCATGAATATTATTTATATTTATCTTAAAATACCAATATTTATTCATATTGTGTCCATGAATTGTACAATAAAAACACTATTATTTGGATTTATTAATAGGATACATAGGACAGAAATTGATTAACCTCATCATCTAACATTTCAATTTTTTTCTTGTGATTACTTTTGGATTAATTAGTATCATATTACTAATTTTATTAATGCATAAATTTGAGATGAAATATTTTGAGATACAAAATTATTAAATGTAGATGAAGAGATGTAATTTATACTCGTGTATGGGTGATTATTTATATTTTAAGTTTTATCCTTAAGTGATGTAACTATTGGGAATACACACCATACTTAGGTTTTTCATATGGGGAAAATCTTTCTTTAGCATAGTTATTTTAATTTCATATTCTTGCATATTCATAAGAATTCATTTATGAAGGCCCTCAAGATTATAGAAATCAGGTTCCATTTTATTTAAGTATCTATTTCATGAGCCAACATGTTTGTCATAATATGGTTTATTTGCACATCACCGATATAAATTTTTCATTAAATTTCAAATGTTAAGTCAAATGTGAATTATTACATGATCATTTTATTATTTTTTGACTTAACCTCAAAACATTTACCTTGGGATTTAATATTAAAATTGTCCACTATATTTTGGTTGTGATACCTACATATTCTATTTAATTTTTAATTCAAGTGATATTTTTTCAAATTTAAATGCTTATTAGCTATTAAAACATTTGTTCATTTAGAATGATGATTAGCTGATCAAAATATTCATTGAAAATTAGGGTTTATTTATGTTTTAGCTTTCCTTATAGAAAATTTCATTTTAAGTAAAAATTAATTTTTCACTTCTCATGGTTAATTCAAAGTCATTACATGCTCTATTCATGTTTTATTAGTCATTCTTAGATGTATTTTGGTTTTTGACTAATGTATTAATTGTTTCTTGAGTTTAGCTTTTCTTTATGCTTATTCACATAGATAGTTAGAAGGTTTTTTAGCCCATCTATCTTCTTCCAGATGTCCAAATCCCTTTAAACTATAAATGATCTACAATTAAATATTTTATAAAATGGATATGTCCCTTTAATTTTCTCGAGTCTCAAGTGCCACATGGCCTAATCCTATTGACCCAGCCTAACAAAGAGTTGAAGAAATTAATATAATATCATAACCTAAAAACCTCATAACCTCAAAATAGCAAATCTTTATAAGCATTAATATTTTATCTCAAAGGCCTAAGGCACCAAGGCTCCAATATTATGCCACATAGATCCATATGAAAAGCCTAGAGGATTGATGATATTAAATGCAATAGGTCACAACATTAGGAATAGTATCCCAAAGGTTTGTTTCCCTAAGGCCTCAATAATAAACCATATGATAAAGTTGATAAATCCTAGACTAAATCTTAGGAATACTGACAGACCACTAAGTCAAAAAGTGGGACCCAATGGGAAAAGTCATGAAGCCTAGCAAAGAAGAAGAAATAAAAATAAATAAAAAGGAGATAGGTAGAAGTTAAATAGTCACACAATCATCTCATTGGCGATAAACAAGTGGATATATAGATAGAAAAATAGAGAGACAACATTTAATGGTTATGAAAAAGAATAAATGATGGGTGAGAGATGGCTTGTTTTATATTATAATCAAAGAGAACATGTAAAAATGAATGAGCAACTAAAAGACATACACTTGAGAATTTTGGATCTTATAGAACACATAATTAGTTGAAAAGAACAAAAACAAGAGATCTTATAAGCTGATCATAGGATAAAATTATCATAGAGATGGCAATGGCCAGATCATTGGTGAATATTAAGGTAAAGGTAAATGACACAATTGATAGGATTGTTCACAACTCCAAGGGATATTTAACCTAAAGTATAGGGATATTAATATATTTACAAGAGAACCATGTTCATCTATTTATATAATAGGAATAACATGTTGTTATAATATTTCATGGTCATCAACATTTACAATAGTACTATCATTGGGATAAATCCAAAATGAAGTGGTTTCCTCTCATTGGATTGTCAATCAATCAGTAAAAGAATCAAATACTAGGGAATGTCCATTGATCGTTAGAGCTTGGAGTTTGTTAAAGATTAAATCCACTCTATTCTTATAAATTGTATCTATAATTATGTCATGACTACATCATTAACCTTTCTTGATGTGTTATCATAGAATATTGGTCTATAATCAATTATTATAATTAATGTTTGTATCAATAACATTTAATGTATGGTTGTCCATCTAATCTGGGATGAAATATCATTGTCTATATAAACAAAATTTCTTACTAATGTTAGGGTCCACACATTTGAGTACCAAGACTCTATATGTATTTTGACAAGAGTTTACCTACCTTTCCTCTTTGTTTTGTCTTGGTTATCTACCAAATATCTTGATTTAATAATTAATCTATGCAAGACATTTTTTGATGTTATTGGTGTGAAAGTGTTTATATAATTAGATTGTGCAAGAGTTGGTCTAATTGGATTTGAAAGCTGATCTAGTTTGATTTTAACCTTATATTGGTCATAGTGTGAAAATAAATATGCAATTATGTATTATCTTTCCTTTGAATAGATTTATATATTTCATGTTCACGTAATTTTTATTAAGTCTTGCTCATTGTGGTATTTCAATTTATTCAATAATTAGATTTGATACCTAGTGATTAATTGCATCCCACATTAATTAAAGTTATTAGTATTTGAATACAAGTCCTAATAAATGGATTTATGTCTTTTATACCCTACTATTTTCATCTCTTTTATATTTTTTTTATAAAGAATGATCTACCCATTACATTGTAAAGAACCCATTTGTAGAGAAACCAATAGTGATATCCTTATTATCTAGAGGAGGCTATTTAAAACCTTTAATAAAATTGATCACAACATACTTGTGCTATAATATTTTGGATTTTATTGGACCTTAGGATCACAAACATATCTTAAAATTGTGGGGACTTTTGTCCCATGCATTGTTCATTGATTTTATTCATTCAAATTGACTCATTCATAATTGAATTTAATTGATTTATAATTTAAAACAAATATAAATTCGAACTAGAAGGAATTTCATTTATAAATTAATTTTTGGATTTTAAATTGACACCCTCTCTTTTTGTTTATCCCAATTATAGTTGTGTGCTTAAAATACACACTAACATAAATTGGTGCCAGAAGGAGGAAACTTGAAACCATATTGTAGATCTTGTAGTCTTTCTAGATTGAACTTCCTTATGATTTGAGATTATTCATTAACTAAGACTAGTATCTCAACCATGTGCTTATAATTGTTTTGTTATTATACATTACACTAAACAAGATTAGGATTTATCACTCTGGAGTATTCTTTAAGGGACACATAGTCTGTAATCATATTGGGAAAAATAAGATTATTTTTTTCTCATCTTCAATCCAATAGATTCCCTAGATATGATAGAGATAGACTTAGAAGATTAGTTTACCTAGCCACATCATCCCTATAATATATCACCAATAGACCAATCCAAATTGATGCAACTTGGCTAGTTAGATCAACCATACATGTTGTCAACAATGTTTATGTTTTAACCAAAAACCCTAAGCATTATCTTCCAAATTTCACTATAAACATTATAAGGAATACAAAATAACATAAAAAAAACCTATAAAATATCTCTTAGGTTTATCAATATTGAATATAAATATGTAGATTATACATTGTTTCCTCTCACCTTAATCAATCATATGATTAGTTCCTTAACTTTCCTAAAAAAATTTATAGGATGTAACCAATTCAATACCACATTTTTATCCCAATTTGGTCAATTAATTAATACAAATATCTTGGAATATTAATTTGTTTGTGTGAGAGGGGAATCTAATGATCCCATACGTAATTTGAATGGAGATTTTTAGAAGATGTATAGTAGTGAAACTAATTTATATAGGCCGCATTCCTGACTAGCCTTGTAAATGTTTAAAGAAGCCTTAGATATGTGGATTTCCACTTTCATAAGGAGATATCCATGTATTAATAACTTGCCCTTTGCATGTGAGAAATCAATCAAAGAAGATAGGAAATTCAATTGAAAAGGATAAATATTGGCTCCCATTCACAATGTGCTCCTAAACATGGTGACACTGAACTTAATCCTACTTGAAAATACTAATTTTCCATTGCCTCATCCTCTTTCAATTACGAAATAGTTTCCATTAGTTCATGCTGACCCTAATAAGAATTTAGGATTCTTCAATATAGCTAGTAGTGAGGAAATTCTTTTATCTTATAATCAATATTTAGTTCCATTTATAGCCAATAAAATTTAGAATTATCCCCAAGAGTTATCCAAACCTAAATTAAATGAAATTCAAACAATAACACAAATATTAAGCAATGATTTTATGAATTTAAAAATATAAGTAGGTAGATCAAGTAAAGTAAATTCAATCTCAAATTTCAATTACCAACACATTTATAGACCTCTCAATAGAATTGATAAATGGACTGATTCCACATCTAACAAGTTTCCTAATATTAATATAATGGATATTTCCTTGCCTAATTGGTGTTATGTCCACAATACAACCCAAAATGGAGAGCTTGACCATGTTAAGTTTTGTTTAGAATTTGACATTATTTATAGATAAATTGATGAATACAAAGGTGCCCTGAGTTATCATATTACTTCAAGTAATGCTGATTATTCTACTTCATCAAATTCCCATAGTAGATCTATGTTCTTAAAAACACTATACTTCCCTAGAACTATAAGCCAATTAACCTGAAGATAACACTAATGATATAAAAGATTTAAAATAGTACCAAAGAGTAAGCTACACCCTTATGAGTAGATCACATCATCCTTTGACTAACTCAACTCCACCATGTATTGATACTACACCACCTAATCCAAAGGATATGAATGACACTCTTTGCCAAATCCAAGTGAAATGCAACCATCTACTAGTAAAATGAGTTAATGATTTATTAAAGACATGAAAAATATTAAATCTAACATAACCTTCCATAAATTAGCACAAATCAATAAATAAAGGGATTTACTTCTTAGGTATATGATGAAAAATATAGTCATACCAAATAAAAAACCATGACAATACCAATGTTGTAATACATAAGACTAGGATTGAAGTTTTACTATTCCTCCTTACAATAAAAAAAATCATTAAGGATCTTCAAAATTATCTTATAGATTAAGGTGCATTAACTAATCTTATGGTTGAAGGTGTTTGTAATAAGTTGGAATTGGTTCCCATGAAATTATATGAGGTGATAATTCAATTGAAAAATTCATAATTTAAGGATGTGGGTGAGTTTTTAAATGCCCACATGCAGTTACAAGTTGAACAAAGAGTGCCACAATTCATAGATATACAAGTATTTGAGGAACCTGAAGCATATGCAATGTTATTATGTAGATAATGGTCAAGATCACTCAATAGTTATATTGTGACTATATTTCCTCACATGTGGCTTCCATAGAGAGGAGTGATAAATCAAATCATAATTAAAATAGATCCAAACATGAAGCTAATGAATATTAAATATAGCATAATTAACAGATAAGATAAATTTAGTTCTACATAGGTAGGTATATATATACCTTATCAACCAAACCAATAAAGATAAGGTCTAATCATGATCAAAATCCAATTATGTGGTCACTATATTTAGATGAATTACAATTTAAGAAAGGAGTTAGGGATAATATTGTAGTTATTGATCATAATGGTATGAAACATGTTATGTCTTTTAGAATATAATTTCATTTCACTTAAAAAATGATAGAGTGTGAAATCTACAATCAGGTTTGATGTCCATCAAATAAGATTATTTAGTGATTCAAAATTATTTGTCAACCAAATATTAACAAATTTTAATGCAAGAATTTTTTTTTAATAAAAAGGGTAAAAATATATTAATAAAAGAACAAGAGCATTACAAGAAGAATGAGGGACCAAAATCCCCAAAAGAAAACAAGCGTAGAAAAAATAGGGACAAACCCACCTATATGTTGATATGAGCCTTCCTATCTTCCTCAAAAATATGTTCTAGATTAAAGTGAAGCTCCAGGAAGAGAGACTCCCAATCCTCAAAATTACCACCATCTAAATGCTTGGACACCCATTTTGCCAAACAATTTTCTGCTCTATTCCATTCATGGGGAATATGAACAAACCTAATTGTATCCATGAGTGAGCTAATCCTCAAAATATACTACACAATCCTAGCCAATTGCCAATTGACATCCATCACTTTCCTCTTAACAAGCAGGTTGATCATGACTTGAGAATCTGATTTGTAAATGATCCTACGCCAACCCAATGCTTGAGCCTTCTCAAGAGCATAGAGAATAGCCTGGCCTTCCATCATGTTATTAGTTTACATCCCCTCATGGACTACAAAGAGAAAAATCACCATACCTTCAGAGTCTCTGCCTATCCCACCAGCACTTGCAAGGCCAAGATTGCCCTTAAAAGAGTAGTCCGTATTGATCTTGAGAAACCCATTAGGAGGGTACTGCCACTAACCATCCCTATGAGTCTTCTCTTTGCCCTGTTGACCTCTCCTCACACAAGTTGAATTACCTATAAATTACTGGAATCCTAGGCACACCACCACCTCAACGTCATATTTAGATAAAGGGAGACAAACCTCACTCTTGGCCTACACAGTCTCCTGAATCATCCCTATGACTTTTTTCCATACTTGTTGTTCCATAATCCTCTTATTCTAGAATATCCATCTATTTCTCTCCAACCAAAGCTGCCACAGTAAAAAGATGGCCCCCCTAACCAAACATTCTATAGAAAAGTTGTCCTTGAGGGGGGTTCTCCCACGCCACTCCAAAAATTGACCAAGGATGAAACATGGAGATAGGGGCACTACCATACGTCCCACCAATAATGCTAGAGTTGCAAAGTAAAGGAGCAATGAAAAAATAGGTGAGTAGAATCCTCCTTAGCCACTCCACACATAACACAAATGGATGGGCCTTAGAAGCCTCTTTTCCAGAGATTGTCCTAGGTTAAGCACCCATTTCAAGCCAACAACCAAACAAAGTAGTTGCATTTTATCCATGAGAATTTATTCCAGACCTATCTCCACCATTGCACTTCTCCCCTACCCAATCTCTAAGATAATAAAGCTCGATATCCAGAAGCAACTATGTAATTTCCTTTAGGATTGGGAGACTAAGAAAGCTCATCTTCCTCCTGGAGGGAGCTACATCAGCATCTAGAAAGGAGGTTCAATAGCTCATCATGCTCCTCTTGCATTCTAATAATCAACTAAACCTTAGGCACTTTCCATTTTGCCACCTTCAGCTATCCACAGGAAATGTATGATTTAAAGTCACTCACTCGAGACTAACCAGCATCAAGTAATCTCTATCAAAGGTTTGACAGATTAGGGAACTGAGAAATAATGGGAGGGTTGTTGTCCCAAGAAATAGTCCAAAAGAGAGCCTTGGATCACCGCTTACAAATCTAGAATAATCCTTCCCTAATAAGAGTAGCCCCTTTTTTGAGAGTCTTCCATATCACCGAGCCTTTCCCAATGAGTGGATAATAAGGAATATCACTCTGAGTGGCCCCCAAATAGTACTTTTGAGAGAGATTTTTGGCCCAAGCCTTGTCTTGTTCATTACACCAGTGCCAATAAAGCTTAGCTGCCAAAGCAAATCCATTTAAATTCGTCTGCCTTAAGCCAAGCCCCCCATGTTTTTTGGGGCTACAGACCATCTCCCATCTAACTAAGCTCCATTTTGAGGTCATCAAAGTACCAGCCCATAAAAATTGCCTAGTAACCGAGTCAAATTCCTTAACAATTCCCACTGGGGCAACCTAAAGCATACATCTATAAATGGGCAAAGCTTGCACCAAAGATTAAATTAATTGAACATGGCCTACAAAATAAAGCCACCTATGAGTCTAATGATTCACCTTCACCCAAAATTTATCCAAAATATTCTGCCAGGATTCTTTGCATATATGACCAACTGTAATAGGAATACCTAGATAAATCAAGGGGAGAGTCCCAATCTAGAAATGCATAGTTCATGCAATTCAGTACTATATGGGAGCCAGTGTATTAAAGAAGAAGATGGATGACTTATCTTCATTGAACTTTTGCCTTGAGGATATTAGATAAACTTCCAACACCCTGCACAAATTGGCGGCTTCACTCATTGTGGCCATGCCCATCAGAATAGTGTCATCAGCAAATTGCAAGTGAGACTGCACCAACAGTTCACCCCCTCATCGCCAGCCTTGAATATGCCCATCCTCTTTATTCCTTCTGATCATCCTCCCCAAGCCTTCATCAAGAAGAAGAAAGAGATATGGAGACAAGGGATCTCCTTTTCACAACCCCCTAGAGGCACCAAATAACTCTGTATGTTCCCCATTGATAAGCACCGAAAAGGAAACCAAGGAAATATAGCTCATGACCCATTGGGTCCATTTGTCTACAAAACCATAAGATTTGAGAACCTTCCATAGGAATGGCCATCTGACCCTATCAAAAGCCTTGGCCATATCTATCTTAATAAGCATTGCCTTATCCTTGGAGCTGGCCATGGAGTGAATGGACTCAATCGCTATGATAATACCATCAAGAATTTGCCTATCTTCCACAAAACCACTCTATTCTTCATAAATCACATCGCTGAGCCTAGTTTTTAACCTTTCTACAATGATTTTAGATATGATTTTATAAACAACATTATAAAGAGATATAGGGCAAAACTAACTTAGCCTATCAGCTCCTTCGCATTTCGGTATGAGGGTGAGATAAGTCACATTTGAAGCCTTAAGCATTTGCTTATTCCACTGAGATTCTTGAACAATAGCTAAAAGATCTAATTTGATAATATCCCAGAATTCTTGATAGAATTCAGCTAGGAAGCCATTAGGACTAACCACTTTCCCCTTTTTCATCTGGGAAATAGTCACCTCAAGCTCCCCAAGTGTGATATCATTCCTTAAATTCTCATTCATTTCATGCATCACTAGGGGTAGAATGTAGTAGAGAACATGTGCTTCTTCTGGTAATTCCTCATTCACATCTTCCCTAAAAAGAGTAGAGAAATATTGCACCACCTCCTCTGACACTGCAGGAAAGGAATTAAGCCACTCACCTCTTTCATTGACTAGGACTAAGATAGAGTTGACGTGCCTCCTGGCTTTAGATGATTGAAATAAAAAATAAGTATTTCTATCACCTTCTTAGAGCCATTCTATCTAAGCTTTCTGCTTCCAAAACACTTCCTCCCATAGCTCACATTCCTCTAGGTCTTTCATAGCCTGAGCTTCGTCTTGAAGTAAGATATTAGTCAATCCTTCCTCCCTAATTATTCTCGTCATACCATCAAGCTTAGCCTGCACATCAGCCATAGCATGAAAAATATTCCCAAAGCTTTGATGATTCCACTATTTAAGCTTATAGTTCACAAACTACAATGATTTAGTAAAATATACATCGTCGTACCATGGGCAGGCTTGCCCCACCTCCACCAGTTGGCCACACATTTAAACAATGACTGATCTCATAGCCACATGAGTTAGAATCTGAAGGAAGGAGAGTGAGGCTGGTACTTTGAAACACTATTTAGCTTAATAACCGAATGATTTGATCCTCTCTAGTCCAAAATTTTAGACCCTGTAGACCACATACCCCTGACCCAATAGCCAAAAACCAAAAAATGATCCAATCTCTCAGTAATACAATGTTGGCCAGTCCTCCAATTATTCCAAGTAAACTATCCATTATTGGGCCGAATGTTGATTAAATTCAAAACTTCAATGTAATTTTGCATGAGCAAAGTAGAGGGGTCAAGCTTTGTCATACCACCACATTTTTCAATCAAATCCAAAATAGTGTTAAAATCTCCAGCCATAATCCAAGGTTGGAGGGGAGCCAAGCTATGGACAAAACTAATGTGGCCCCATAGGGATTGTTTACCCCACCAGTTAGTAGGGGCATAGACATTGGATAGAAGAATGACTTCCCCCATCTCAAATCTGGAAGCCATCATAGTCAAGGAAAACTTAGAGGACAACCATCCTATGAGGCTGATCTTGTGGGGGTTCCAAAGGAAAGCTAATCCTCCTAAAGATTCAGTAGCCCCAATGCATTGACATTCCCCTTGTCTCAACAACTTAGGTGTTAATTTGGACATAACATCTACTAAAAATTTAGTCTCCTACAAAAAAAGGACATCAGGTCTTTGACTTCTAATCGAGTTGTGAACATCATTTTGTCTAGGGCTGCTGTTTATACCCCTTACATTCTAGGATAGTACAATCATTTCAAAGGATTTAGAAAGTGAGCATCAAGAGTCTTCACTGACCCTGACTCCACTAAAGTCTCTCTCATTAGTTTCATCTTTTCTAGGTCCTTTTTCCTACCAAGCTTGACTGATTTCTCCCCCCACCCTTCTTAAGGTCTTTTTGCAAAAGTCCCAAGTGAGGAGAAGATTCACTACTCCTTGATGCTCCTAATTCTCCAAATTTCCCTGTTAAAGATAAATTCCCATTTTATTTAGAGGGAACAGTTGAGGAAGTTAAAACATCTGATATCAACATCTACTAGTCCATATGCATGTGCCCATCCCCAACATCCTGTGATTCAGTTAAATCAACTAAAACATTTTTCTCTTATGCTGGGCCCTCAATCTATTGATCCAAAATCATCAACCATGGGTTCACCTCCTATTGGTTAAGGTGATCTAGAATTTCAAATCTGTTAAGTGAGTCATCTGCTTGTCTTTCCTTCAAAGACCATTTTTGACCCCTGCTTCTATATCACCCTTTAACTAGGATAAAACCATCCATTTCTGGCACCTCACCTAGAATCAGGCCCTTCCCTTTGTCAGTTCTAGTTGGATTATGAGCAGGTTGAGTAGGCTGAGATTCAAATGTTTTAGATTTGGGACACCATCATTGCAAATGACCACAAACATGGCAAAGATGATAGTGAAAGGGAAGAGTTTCATAATCCAATTGTTGTACCTAGGAAAAGGGTCCCACAATCATTTCAACAGCATCAAGTATTGGCTTACTAAGATCAATTTCAACACAAATGTGGGCATAAGTCATTACCTTTTTCCCAAGGATTGACATTGATGAACCAATTGGCCTTCCCAAGAGGGATGCAAGCAATTACAGGGTATCTTCATGAAGCATTCCACTAGAAAGTGAGGTAGCCACACCCACACCGGAACATAGTTTGGCAACTCCTCTAAAGGTATAAAACTAGCATGCCACAGCTTGATAAATAGCCCCACCTGATTATGAAATTATGGACTTCCAGCAAAGACTTTGCTATAGTTAGTCAAGAAGGTAAAAGTGGCCATAAAATAATTGTTGGCTAACATTGTGATATCCATTTCTCCTTTCAGAGCCCGTGTCCTCTGAGCCCACGCTTTCAAGAACTGGAATGAAGTATTGAGCCCCAAAAACTTGCAATACAGAGAATGATTTATATAATATTTGATATCCTCAACAATCATGTCCATAGGTATGACCAATTTGGGCCTCTCCTTACATCTTTCTAGGCATCCATTGACCTTGGGAAGTCTCATGCTAGTTGGCTCTTCAGCATCACATGGACTTGGAAATAGTGGGGGGAAAACCATTCCAACACTCCTCAGGCTCTGGGCTGACTATTGCACTCCCTGGGCCAACTATTGCACTCCCTAGGCTGACTGCTACACTCCCAACACTGCCCTGTAGCTATGACCTATGCTCTCCCCCTTCATGCCCTCCTTCCCCCGTGCACCTTCCTTCTCTCTTTCTGCCATTTTCATCACAGTCCAAGATGACATAGATCAGAGCCGCATTTAGTCCACTTCCATCTGCTTTTAATGCAAGAATTATTACTTAAAGAAGTATAAATACCATTCTTGGGACTTGGTTTAATATTTTAATGATTTTAATATAATAGTCATGCCTAGGGTAAATAATTCCATGGTAGAATCATTAGTTATCTCTATTTCTAATCTCACACCATTAGACAAGATTGACTTGAAAAACTTTTACATATAATTAGTATCTTATCCATCTATGCATGATAATGCTAAATAATTCTAATTTTTTTATGATGATAAACAACTCTTGATTTTATATCTAACTATAATGCTTTTGATGCATAGATAATTGAGAAAGAAAGATTAAATTTTGAAGAGAAACAATATAATTTTAATGGAGTCCTTCAGTTAAAAAATAATCATATTCCAAAAGGCATGTTATATCTGATATAAAGATTATATCACTTGGAAAATATATAAACTAGATTAGGAAATGGGTTTCAACTGAGTCAGGTTTCACAGATTCTCAAAATGGGAACTCTATACAATCTTGAAAACATGCTAGTTAGGCCTAAATGTAAAAATAAACAAAAGTAGGCATTAAAAAATATGTTATTGCATTATCAAGACATCATAGTTTGGAGTTACAATGAACTAAAAGTGTTTGACCCTCAAGTTATGACACATAATATTTCATTGAAGCCTAATCAATTACCATTTAAGGATAATCAAAGTCTAGTAAATCCATTCCCAGAAACACTCATTATGAAAGAAGTCCTAAAAATGTTATAAGTTGGGGTTATATTTTTAGTACACCATTCAACATTGGTGCAAACCTAGTACCCTTGATGGATAAATATGGATAAATCTATCATTGTGTAGATTTTAAAAATATCAATCATGCATAAAAAATATATGACTATATCTTGCCTTCACTCAATGAGTTGATTCAAAAAATTAGTGGTTTAGATATGGTGTATTTTATAGATGGATTCTCTAGTTATAATAATATCTTAGTAGATAGAGCAAATAGTTAAAAAATAAATTCAACTCCAAGTGGAAATTCTCTACCTACAAGAAAATCTCATTTGGTTTACTCAACACTGGTGCCACATTTCAACAAGTTATGGATTTTACTTTCAAAGGCATGATTTATAAGTGTATAATATTATATATGGATGACCAAACTATATTTTATAAACATATATCAGATCACTCTAGTCATCTATATAAGGTATTGAAACATTCTATAAGGTTTGAAATATATCTAAATCCAAAAAATGTGTCTTCAAATCAACACAACATAATTTTTTAGGCCACATTATAACCAAATAAGACATGTCAATAGATACAAAATGAGTTAGTATTATTTAAAAAATTTAGCTGCCAAATAGTAAGAGAGACCTAAAATCATTTTTTTTTGGAAAATACAATTTCATATGAATGTTTATTTATGGTTTTGTCAATACAACTAAACCTATGAATGTTATGATAAAATAGGGAGATAAATTAGAATGGTATAATTCTTCAAGGAAGGTGTTTGATGAAATAAATGATACAATATGCAAACTCCTATGTTGGTCATCCTAGATTATGCTAAATATTTTTATCTCTATTCTTTTGATTCTAATCACATTATAACATTTATGTTGACAAAAATATTCAAATACATAGATCAAACCATATCATCTATGGGAACATATTTGAAATAAGTTGAGCTGAAGTACCATGCTTTGGATAAATAAGATGACACATTAGTTAAGGAAGTCAAACAATTATATTATTATATATTGATAAATAAAGTGAAAACTATAATTATAGACCCTACTATAAAGTAAAATCTATGATAAAATGAGTTAGTTGAAAGGATATTATGTTGGATTGCAATGCTTTATTAATATGATATCATAGTGACATTTACAATATTAGTGTATGGTCTAGGTTTGTCTAAGCTAATTTTATAAGTAGATCCTAACATCTCAATTGTATATGTTTATGAATATAAAGTTAATTTTGGTCCATGGTATAATTTAATTGTTCATTACTTGCTTTATGGAAAGCCACTAAAAAATTTTGATACGACATAAATAAAAACTTTGAGACTAAAGGTTGCATGATACATGATTCAAAGAGGAATGTTGTACCAAATAGATCATGAAGGTATTTTCTTGTGATGTGTATCTAAGGATGAATCACAAGATTTAATGAACTCATTTAATGATAAGATTGGAAGTGGTCATCCTTATGGTAATGACACATCCCACATAATTTTTATATCTGGTTGTTATTGGCCAATGTGACTCAAAAATACCTATACACATGTGAAGACTTGTCATTCATGTCAAATATTTTATATGAGGTAAATTCACAATGTTATGCTATTATAACTAGTAATATATGAAAAAACTTTTGGTCTGTGAGGATTAGACTCATTAGAGTCATTAATCCCAACTCACCATCCTTTCATAAGTTTTTTCACCATAATGGACTATTGTATAACGTGGGATAAGCTTAAAGAAATAAAGAATAGTACAATAGAAAATGTTATTTAATTTCTATAATAATATATTGTAACTTGATTTGGGACTCTGGAACTTGTTTGTGATAATGGCTCAACCTTCCAATTATTTTAATTGACTATGTGGGCCTATTAGAATGGAATTACATTAAAATTATCCTCGAACTACTACCCCTAGGGAAATATTTTAGTAGAGTCCACGAATAATAATTTATTTAATTTCTTTAATAATGAAATTCATAAAAATCCATTGTAGCTGGCATGTGTTTTTTCAAATATACCTTATGGTATAACATAATAAGGCACAAACAAATCTTGAACACTTTCCATTTCTTTATTTTCTATGGATAAGAGAAAATTTTATCAATGAAATATCAATTCATACAATATTACATGAGGAAAATCTAAGAGGTTAGCAAATACTATTAGACCTAATCTAATTAGAAGACAAACAAGATGAAGCCCTATAAAGTTTTATAAAATATTTGATTTCCATGAAGATATGGTTAGATAAAAAATAACAAGTGTAACCCTTCCATATTCTAGTCTTGGTATTGTTATGGGATAACACACATCAAAGAAAGGGTCAACATGGTATATTTATCCCTTATAGATTATCCCTTACCAAGTATTTAAGCTATTGGGACATAGTGCATTCATATTGAAAGATCTATTGGACAAGGACTTCCCACTACCACTTGATGGACAATACCTAATGAATTACGTCATGTAAGCTCCATCAAGTACCATGTTCAATCGAATGTCTATTTGTGTATATATTTTGAATATAGTTTTCATTTTGATAGTTAGTGTTTACTTATTTTGTTTTTTGCTTTAACATAGACTATTTTTTGTTTACATGTTTTTTTCTTTGTAATTATTTGGCATGTTGTGTGTTTTTATGCCCTCCTTATGTAATCTAGTTTACATGTTTATGATTAATTTTGTAATTCTTGCATCTTCTAACATTATCTTCATTTTATGTTATATGCTTCTTTCCACAATATCAATTTTGTTAATTTATCCTAGTTATAGTTGATGTGTACTTATCAAATATTATTTAAGAGTTGATTATTTGGAATATCATGAGTTCATAATTTAGTAATAAGTTCCATTGTCTTGTTATTTTGAATCTTACTTTGAATTTGTTATCATTTTATAGTCCTAAAAAGGTAAGGTTTATGAACCATAAACACTTAAGAATAGTAAAACCTTGAAATATTATATAAAAAATATAGATATAACACTAAGACAAAGCATTTATGTGTCCCTATGCTCCCAAAGTCCATGAACTTCAAATGGTTGAATATAAAACATGAGAGTTTTAAATTTGTAAATTTAAAATTCAAATCAGTATTGAATGGTTACATAGGCTATAGCAATTTTATTTTTGCATGCCAAGAATTTGAAAGAATGTGATTGAAAAAAAAAATGTGTGAATTTTATAAATGTTTAATTTTATTCTTGAAGCAATCAAATTGAACTTAACTTCATATTTGAAGGAAAATGTAGATACTAGATTTATTTAACTATTCCTTAAATAGTTATGATTTTTTTGAGTTTATCATCACACCCATGGATTGGTCCCCAACCATAAATGGAATGACCAATGAAATATTTTCAAAAGAATGAAATCAAAAGGAAACATCACCATCATATCCATCCTTGTTAGCTAATGATGCAAATTTACAAAATCCATAGGCTTACTATAGGGACACATGTGATAGCATTAATCATGATTAGAAAAAGATTTAAACTCACATTATGTCATGATAATGGCATGAATGTTGATCTCAATGATTTAATATGTGATTTAAAAATGATGATTATAATTAATTTAGAATAAAATAAAACATTATAATTTTTATTTGAAACTTGGCCCATGACAACCCTCATTATAGTTTTAGTAATAAAAATAGATCTGCAATTTTTTTCTCACAATTTAAAAGAATAAAAAATAATAATCTAATAAATATTTCAAGTATTAAAAAAAACATAAATATTGATTATTTTTAACATCACCTGTAGTTTTTATACCATGTAATATTTTCCTACGAATGGATGTTCAACACCAATGACAAGAATATTAAACACATAAATTTGTTGAAGCTAGAAATTAAGAAATGAGAAAAAATTATAATTGTTGTATTCATAAAGAGAAATGGATTGCATAACAAAATATCAAATCCTATAGCTCACTAAGCTCAAATATATCATAACTTAGACAAATCCTCGTTAATTAGTTCACCACAATCTAAAAGACTCCAAATATTCCATATCAATAAAGTTTATAAATGGATGTACATATATATGGAATTCAGGTGAGTCCCAACCATACCATTCATGTGGGTTTAAATTACCCTAAGTATGTGGAAAGAATATAAGGATCCAACATCCCAATACATGTAGGATAAACTTTCTAAATGTACAAAAATAACTAATCAAGCTAAATATTAGGAAAATAATATCCTACACCAACATTTTTTTGGTAGTCTACCAATTATCTTGATTTGAGAATTAATATATGCAAGAAGTTTTCTATTGTAGTTAATGTGCAAGTGGACATAAAATTATATTATGAAATAATTGGTTTAATTGTATTTGAGATCTCATTTGGTATGTTTTCAAGCTTATATTAGTCATAATATGTAAATAGCTCTAGGATTGTGTATTATCTATACTTTGATTAGATTTATAGATTTCATGTTCACATAATTTTCCTTGAATCTTTCTTATTGTGTTATTTTGATTTGTCTAATAGCTATATTTGATTCCCAGTGATTTCCTACAACCCACATTAATCTATTTTTTCAATATTGGAAGACCTCTCTATATCAAAGGATTTATCTAGTTTTTCCTACTCTTTAACTCTCTTGTATATTTTTTTATGAAGAATTATCTACCCATTACATTATAAATAACCCATTTATAGAGGAACCAATAGTGATATCCTAAATATCTAGAGGAGATTATTTATAGCTTTTCATGCAAACTATCATAACCTACCCATGCTATAATATTTTATATTTTATTGGCTATTTTATTACCAATATATCCTAAAAAAGAGGGTAATTTTTTCCCATTAGTGGTTGACTTATTTTTTTCATTCAGGTAAGGTAATTCATAACTATGTTTGAGTGAGTCATAATTTTAGCCAGATAGTAACCCTTATAAATATTTAATTTTGAAACTCTTTTATGACTTCCTTCATAATAGATATCTAATATATGATATATTCACATGTACAAAACTTATATAATTTTAATTTAATATATGTATTATTTAAACCTAAATTTAAATATGTTGGATATCTAGTGTTAAGGGATATTATATATATATTTTTAAAAGAATGGTGAACTAACCTAATGAGTAGGAAAATTAATATAAATTTAGATAAATAATTTTATTAAGATACAAAATTGAGATTTTTTAAAGTAGTAAAATACAACTATTGATAAATATTGCAATGAATAAAGCATAATTGATAATTAGGTGGTTTATTATGCTAATGCTCATTTGATATTGAAGAGGATAGAAGTGGATTATAAGTTGTTCCTATAATAGGCATCATATTATGCAAATATTATTTTTCTAACCTCAAACACTTACATCACATTTGGATGGTTCCATCTATGTAAGTATCTAAATTATATGGAACTACACTATATAAAATACTAACTATATGTGGATGTGATAACTAGATCATTCTTGTCTTTATCTCGCCTTTATTTTTATGTCTTCATATTGTGTGCACAAGTTTTTACACTTTTTCAAATTATTAAGCCCCAAATTATTCAACCTTGGAGTGACTATGATAAAATGGGTTAGTTTCCTCACTATGTTGAGTTTTCCAAAGGAAGCATTTGTCCATGGACACTACCTACATAGCCAATACTTTGAATATGGCCTCATAAGTATGTATTTATACTCTACATGTTAACTTGTGTGTGTACAAATATGGAATGTGTGATAATCATAGTTATGCAATAATTTGGCTTGTAACTTGGTAGTTATGGCACATATATTTCTCATCAAATTCTTCAGGCCTATGTGAATACTACTCCTATAACTGATACTAAAATAAGGATGAATATGTAAAGTTTTATTACTTAAATTACTTATTGATGTATTCCTAGTATATTTCCTTGTGATGTTTATGTGATTTTTATGTGAAGAATGAATGAGGATTAATATAATTGATTTTATAAGTATATTACATAGGCACTTTGGTCAAACTTTAGGATAATTTTCATTTATAACTTATATGACTTTTGGGCACTAGACATTTTCTATGATAATTTAACACTTTTGTGGATGTAGGTGTATGTCTAGGATACAAGTTTCAAGAAATATATAAAATATGTACAAGTCCTAAACTTGTAGTAAAGCATAATAACCAAGTTTGGAGATATTTTCACATTATTTAAGGCCTAGTCATTAGAATAACATTGTCCAGATGAAATCATAAATAATATATGCACAAAATGATAGTCAACATGAGGCTTTCAGAAGTAGGTGGGTATATAACCAAAAAATATAGCTATGATAGCTATTTCAGAACTGTAAAATATTAGAGTACTATGTAAATAAAACTATAGTACTAAATTTGCCTCCACTTTATTTTTGTAATGAAATTGCTAGTTTAAAGGAAATAAATGCATACCTTGGTGTGTGTAACATACTTTTCCTTTGCATGAGCCAAACCTATCTAATTTTTCAATGATTGACATGCAACCAAGATTATGTTATAATATATAACAATTACATAAAATTTGAAATGATTTAAAGTATAAAGAGAAAGGTTTGTATTACACATGTGTGTTAATTCAACCATCTTATGTTTTGTAATTTATATTTTAAAGGATGCCTCATTATGAATAATTTAATATGAAATTAGGACAAATATGAACCTCTAAGTGCATACAATTATGATATTAAAATATGTGCATGATCTAATCAATGTGATAGATTGAATACACACACACACACACACACACACACACACACACACACACACACACACACACACACACACACACACACACACACACACACACACACACACACACACACACACACACACACACACACACGCACACACACACACGCACGCACGCACACACAGTCATGTCCCCTTTTTCATGGACATTGACAAACGTGATGATTAGCCTATTATGCGACCTTTGTAGGCTAATAGGATGGATAGAGGGTCATCATGGAGCTTGGCTTGACTTTGATTCACAGAATTTCTACATTTGGTTTTCATTCGAGTTCTTTCAGACATGTTAGCCTGAGCTCCTATTATTTAGGGACTTCTAACATGTAGCGAAGCATCCTTATTTTGGCATGATCATGTGCAAAATCACTCCCTGATTCACCAGCTTCAAATGGTTCGAGGATCTGACGTATATTGAGGGAGATATTAATATTTGATTGATTTAATCAAATATTAATTATTTGGTCTAATTTTAATTAGAAACCCTAATTCTAATTTAAGAAACCCTAATTAGGGCAAGCACATCTTTTTGAGGGTATAAGGGTTTCTCATGGAGGCCATTATTGAGGTATGCATTGATTATTGATTTTGAAGAATTCTTCTGTGAAGACTGAGCCAAGGGTTCCAGGATTCCATTTGCATTGGAGTACATCAACTCTTCAGTGTGTGCGATTCAGAGGCTGTGAAATATTAGCTGATCTATTGCCAATTTGAGAGATAGCTTCATACAGAAGTTATCACAGAGGTTTACAGATTTGAGAGGTAACTTCATACAGAAGTTGTCACAGAGATTTTCAGGTATTTATTTCATTATGTTTTTTATTCAGATATTGCACAGATAAAGATCTTCTCTATTAGAGCCGTTCCAGATTTGCAAAAGATCAGGTTTTGAGACGATATTTGTATTCATTTATATGTGTCAGAGATTCAATATTGTAATCATTCTGAAGAATAATAAGAGCACTGATTTGCCAGTTAAGAGATTTACTGTGGTTTATTGTTTATCTGAATTTATTCTGCAAGATTGTATTTTGTTCAAAACTATTTGTGTTTCTATATTCCCTGTTTGAAGGGGATATCACAGTGGTATCAGAGCTTT
The DNA here is from genome assembly GCA_037957365.1 of Torreya grandis. Taxonomy (NCBI): domain Eukaryota; kingdom Viridiplantae; phylum Streptophyta; class Pinopsida; order Cupressales; family Taxaceae; genus Torreya; species Torreya grandis. The sequence goes on from JARHVA010006425.1 coordinate 418,075, forward strand.
TGTGTAGATAAAAGAGCCCCTAAGTAAGGGACATCACAGTGGTATCAGAGCTAATTCCTGCCACCCTGTTGGGCACCCAGAGCTTTTATTCTACCATTTTGTTGGGTAGATTGGACATTGAATCAGGGCAGTTTGAAGATTGAACCATTTTTGCGCCTTCGAGAAGCTAATTGAATCATTGACCAGATTGAAGGATTTCCATGGATATATATATTCTATATAGGTACGGCCAGCACCTGCATACAAGGCATGGACTTTGCTAAGGGTGCCATACATATTAATTCTGATATCTACCGCACTAAATTACCAACCAGCGGCCAAAGGATAGCGTACGGACAGCGTACGGATGGCAGCAGGAAGAGGTTGTCACGCAAAAAAAAAAAAAAAAAAAAAGGGGGCCTGGGGTTATAGTGGTTCTCACACAAATTATATTCAAAAAAAGACAAATAAAATTACAAGTACACAGCATGTAACGAATATAAGGCACGCGGCCTATTTTGGATGCTCAATCTGAAGATATACGACTCTGTGTGTGATATAACCATGAGGAGAATAAAATCAAAGCCCTATTTTTGAGATTTGTAAGTCGGCAGAGGTTTCGGCATAAACTCAAAACCCCCAATATCACTCCGTGCACGTGCATCTTCTTCCTTGTTTCTTTGACAAACAACGCAAATCGAAAGAGAAACAAGCCTGCCCAAGCAAATCATTTTTCATTCAAAAAATATATACAAGCCAACCACGCTGCATCAATTACAATTTAGGTTTGATAATAACAAGATTCCAATAGACAACAAGGTTTAACTTATCTCTCTCCTCCATTACTTTTAAGCAGATGATCTTGGGGAAAATTTTCAATGCCAAAGGGCAAAGGAAGAAGCGCTTGAGGGAGGAGGTCGATTTAAGAGCCAAAAGGGAAGAGAAAGTGGAAAGGCAGCAATGAGGGTTGATAGAGGGAGGAAACATTGGAGGGAGAGCATCGAGAAGAAGTTGGGTGCTTACAGCAAAGAAGGACAACAATCAAAGTTCTGATCCTTTCTTTTCATTATCTCAGCCAAGATCAACACTGCCACCATTCATTTTTCTCGGCACCATTCAGTATTAAGCAAATTCACATTCCATTTCAATCCAGGTTTTCAATGGGTTCAAGGTAGAAAATATATCCACACATGATAGCGCTAAAAGCTTTTAAAATTAGCTAATTTTTAGTTTTTTTTTAGTCGCTATTTTATTTTTCTTTAATTGAGTTATTTTTTCGCTTGAGTACACATAAGGGAATCAGCTAGTAAATCATGTGTATTTCAAGTACTCAGAGACATTGGGGCTATGATATGAAGAAGTTGAAACTAATTTTGAAGAGGTTAAATGAATCTCTTTCATATCCTACATGCAAAGCCAAATCCACACGGTATATGACAACAGAAGAGGAGTGGGAGTTAGTATTACCTCAGTATCGGGAGAGGTTGTCTTTTGATCGCTTTGTTAAGTTGAGGAGACAGCACTACAGATCACTTAGACGGGGCAACAGTATGTCCTATGATTATTATGAGAGTGAAGATGAGGATGAGTCTGATGCTTACACTCAGAGTGTAGAGGTGTGTTCAGATGTTAGTGCACTGAGGATTGATGATCTCTCAGCTATGGCAGAGATTATAGAAGAGTCCCAAGATCTGATTATTACAGATGACACTCAGGAGAGTACAGTGGACAGTTGTGAGGACTTAGTTTCATCGATAGTTTATTTTAGTACGGAGGAGTTAGACAGTGATGCTACAGTTGTTGATACTTCGTATGTAGACATGAGCTATGGAGTTGATTCACAGAGTATGGATGGTAGTACTCCAGAGATTAGTGAGTTTGAGTCTACTCTTTTGGACCATGCATCAGAGGAGGATTGTAGGAGACAATCTAGCCAGTACCATCATGTGTCTAATCAGCTGAGAGTTAGTGAGCAAGACATTGCTACCGCTTGTAAGCATTTCGATGCTGCTCGACAGTTGTTAGCAGTTTATGGATGGGGTTCTCCTACAAGCATTGAGTAGGGAGGCAGTTATTTGTTCTTGACAGAGATCCACTCTTTATGGGAGGCTATCCAGATTCTGAGACAGGATTATATGCAGTTGGTAGCTGACAGAGATTATCTTATGGAGTGGGGTATCACAGCGTATGATGCATTATTGGTCGAGGAAGATAAGGTGAGTCAGCTTACTCAGCAGCTTGAGGTGACTTCTGAGATTCTTGAGAGTACGCAGTTGGCTTATGAGGAGTCACAATTTCATTTGGCTGAGATGACCATAGAGTTAGAGCATTTGCGGTCTTCACTAGCCCTAGACCTAGTTCATTTGTATATTGAGGTGGTTGGTGGTGAGTACATTCCTACAATTATTGCTAAGGAGCATGTTATTGACGCTGACACACATGTTTAGGATTTGGGAGTACTTGATTTTGATGAGTTTGAGATACCAGTGGAGTCAAGTCTCCAAATTGATTCTTCTCACACATGTGACAGTGTGGTACTGTTCACTGTGCCACCTTTATAGAGGGATCAGTTATGGGATGGATTGGCACAATCTTTTGTAGATGGAATTGGCAGTTGGAGTTGTCCATTCTATTTGGGTTATCATACTTTGAGAGTTTGTTTCTCATGTGTGCTTGACTATGGCAGTTGTGCTTTTAGAGTTTGGTTGAGTTGCATTCTCCAGTTTGATTATGAGTTCCTCTTTGATCTACTTCTGATGATATTATAGGTACTTGCATTGATTTACAGCAGTGTAGAGCATAACTACATTTGGGATCCAGGTGGATCGAGTGGTTCATTGTTCTGAGATTGCTTGGGGACAAGCAATTTCTGGAGGGGCGGATTGTCATGTCCCCTTTTTCATGGACATTGATAGACGTGATGATTAGCCTATTATGCGACCTTTGTAGGCTAATAGGATGGATAGAGGGTCATCATGGAGCTTGGCTTGACTTTGATTCATAGAATTTCTACATTTGGTTTTCATTCGAGTTCTTTCAGACATGTTGGCCTAAGCTCCTATTATTTAGGGACTTCTGACATGTAGCGGAGCATCCTTATTTTGGCATGATCATGTGTAGAATCACTCCCTGATTCACCAGCTTCAAATGGTTTGAGGATTTGACATATATTGAGGGATATATTAATATTTGATTGATTTAATCAAATATTAATTATTTGGTCTAATTTTAATTAGAAACCCTAATTCTAATTTAAGAAACCCTAATTAGGGAAAGCACATCTTTTTGAGGGTATAAGGGTTTCTCATGGAGGCCATTATTGAGGTATGCATTGATTATTGATTATTGATTTTGAATAATTCTTCTGTGAAGACTGAGCCAAGGGTTCCAAGATTCCATTTGCATTGGAGAATGTCAACTCTTCAGTGTGTGTGATTCAGAGGCTATGAAATATCAGCTGATCTATTGCCAATATGAGAGATAGCTTCATACAGAAGTTATCACAGAGGTTTACAGATTTGAGAGGTAACTTCATACATAAGTTGTCACAGAGCTTTTTAGGTATTTATATCATTATGTTTTTTATTCAGATATTGCACAGATAAAGATCTTCTCTATTAAAGCCGTTCTAGATTTGCAAAAGATTAGGTTTTGAGATGATATTTGTATTCGTTTATATGTGTGCCAGAGATTCAGTATTGTAATCATTTTGAAGAATAATAAGAGCACTAATTTGCCAGTTAAGAGATTTACTGTGGTTTATTGTTTATCTGAATTTATTCTGCAAGATTGTATTTTGTTCAGAACTATTTGTGTTTCTATATTCCCTATTTGAAGGGGATATCACAGTGGTATCAGAGCTTTTGTGCAGATAAAAGAGCCCCTAAGTAAGGGACATCACACACACACACACACACACACACACACACACACACACACACACACACACACACACACACACACACACACACACACACACACACACACAAAAGGTGAGAGTTTATGATTTAATCAAATCCAACCTATAAGTTTGGTAAATTTAGACTATTTAATAAAGTCTAACTTATAATCTTGGTGAAATTGATTTATCTAATCAAGTCAATCTTCCAAAATTGAAACAACTATTATAGTAATTTAGATCAATAGTACTTGATAAAAATCTAACATTGGTATTTTATTTATCCATAAAAGTATGTGAAATATGGAAAGTTATTTTATTTTAAAATTTTAGGTACCCTTTTCATGGCACATGTATCTCATACATGTCTTAAGATAAAATATGGGTATAGTAACAATATTGATCTATATAGTGCTACAAAAAATTTATATATGAATCATATACTATGAAATATTTTAAATATAAAATTAATTAAAGTGTGGATGACATGTTTATATCACATGCCCCCAGTGAATCTAGAAAATTAGAGAAGTGGTGTAAAATGTGGATAACATTTTTTAATAACGTTCCCCCACTTTAATATATAAAATCTAGAAACTAGTGTTAAACATGGAGAACATGTTTCCATAACATACCCGCATTGAATCTTTAACTATGAGAGTGTGAAAACCATGCCTCTATAACATGCACTAGATGATTATCCCCCTTTTTGAGGTAATGAAAAGTATAATTTTGTATTTACCTTACCTCAAAAGCATACGATAAATATATAAGTTGTGTTTGGATCATGTATCATATAGAAGTAACATGTCTAGGTATATATAGTAGTTAGGCAAACAATTATGTGATCACATCTAATCCTAAGATGTATGATGTATATCATGGAAACATATAAAGAGTAATAATACAAGCTTATCAAGTAATTAAACACACAAATAAGAGTAGTCAAAATCAAATAAACAAAAAAATGTCTAAGGAGACCTCATAAAAGTGGCATGTTCAAATTCAACAATATTAAAGGGGCATGGTTTAGTTTAATGTCTAAAAAACATATAATAACATATTCAAGTGTCCAAATATAACAAACAATGACATATTTAAATGTCAAAGTAGGTAATTATAGGCATGAGGGCCACAATCAATGGATCATATTCAAATGTTGAAATTAGGAAATACAATGTGAGGTATTAGAAATCAAATAGAATAAGAAACCAACACAAACATAACATATTAGTTCCTAAACATATGTGTTTGTAATCAATGTTGAGTACATATTATTGGTTGAATATTTTGTCTATCAGCATACTGGTAAACAAAATAGGTCTTATCAGCCAAAGCAAAAAGATTAGTCGTCCTAGTGTGTAAGTTTATCACATCAGAAGGAGACTTCTCTTTCCTCTCATCAAGGGGAGGTTCCCTGTGGATATGCTATGTATATGTATAAATAGAAAATAATAATCAAGGATAGGACCAGACATCCATCTCTCTTTCTTTAGAGATGATGTATGCAAAACAAAGAAAAAACTCAAGGGAATGACAGATAGCTCTCCTCTTCTTTCAGGAAAAACTATTCAGCCAACCACAAGAATACTCCTAGAAATTAAACAAAATGTAATTGGGAGTATGGTAACCAACAAATCGAAATAGAATAGAAAGTCTCTATCTGAAATGCTCAAGAGTAATATACGAAGGGCAATGAAAGCTCAAAGTCTTTTTAAAGTCCTTTACACAGCAATGAAAAAACAAACACACTGAAGGCAGCTATGGGGGCACAAAATCTCTCCATAGTTGATTTTCCAGGACACCTTTCTGACTAATTTTTACTAATTTTGCTTATTAAATTAATGAAACAGAAGATAAATCAAGGAAATAAACATAAGAATAGTTTCCTTAACCACAAAAGAATTCACAGCACAAAGTCTGAAAAAGTCCCTTGCTTTCTTATTCCATTAACAGAATATGATCAATAGACTGAGCACAAAGTCTCAATGTTGTCTCTCAATTTGGGCAGAGTTTCATTTAGATTATAAAAAAGAAGATGATTTTACAATGAATTAAAGTCCCTTATATAGCCACTTAAAGAAGGACTCGGGAACAATAATACATCATGATGCGTTGGGAAATGTTAGGAAGACAAGCTGGAACTTTGGGGCATTTTACCCATTTGATCTTCTCAATGTAGATAAACAAGTTGTGCAATTGAAAGATTACAACTTTCAATTTCCACCTGGCGATTTGATCTTGTCTTCATCATTCCTCCTTTCTAGATTAATTGAATCGAGCCCTATATTCATCCATTGTTCTATCTTTCCTCGCTTTCAGTTAGTTTTTGTCTTGAATTTTGGAAATGTATTCATATCTATAAATCAAAGGATCAACGGCTATTTCACTATCTTTAAAATTGATGTTTACATGCCCATCAATATGCTTCCAATGGCTAATCAACTATGTTGAATTTGACATCTTTGTGGGTGTCACCTCTTGCTCTTCTTTCAACTTTCGGCTTTCTGCTTAGCACTTTTTTGAATTGGACATACCCTTTTGGGCCTTGAGAAATGATCCTTGTCAAATCAAAAAAGCCCTTTACTTTGGCCGTCGAGAGTCACTCATAAGGGCACCTGCCCTTTGAGGTCCTTCGACAGCCCTTTGTTTTAGCAATCCCTATGGACAAATATTTCCTTGAGATTTTTATTCCCCACAGACGTTTCCTTGGGGATTATTCCTGGGTGTTTGATTTGAAAGCTCCCTATGGGTAATTATGTGGACATTTGTCCTGCAGAAAATTCTTGTGGACAAAAGGTCTAGGGAAAATTCTTGTGGATAAAAAGTTTGTGGAAATTTGTTCTGCCAAGTATTTAAACAGTATTTAGATTTCTTTTGAAAATAACCCTTTCGAAGGGTGTTTTGGTCGATTAAGTGCCCTCTGCAAGGGTACTTGTCCTTTGGAAAATTTCCTTTCAGCATTGAACCACCCCTTTGAACTTGGCCGATGAACCATTAGTTGAATTGGTTCAAAGGTTCAATGAAGCGTGCCAAGTCCCTTTGAACCAAAAATATGATGAACCATTAGATAAACTTTGATGTTGAACCAATTGATTGAACCAAGGCTTTAAACCAAAATGGTTCAAGCCAATGGTTCAAGCCGATGGTTCAATGAATAAAACAAGCCGATAAACTAAGCATTGAACCAAACATAATGTACTTGCCTTTGAACCAATAGGAATTTTGATGTTGAACCAAAAGATTGAACCAATCTATTGAATTGGTTCAATGGTTCAATGAAGTGCGCTAAGCCCTTTTGAACTTGGATGATGAACCATTTAATGAGCCAAATGGTTGAACCAAGTGAATGAACCTACTGTTGAACCTTTTCGTTCAACCTAGATGTTGAGCCAAATTTTGGTTCAATGGTTCAAATAAGGCTTTGAACCAACTGACAAACCAAATGATCGAACCAAAAGATGCTGAAACAAAGGGAATGAACCATCTGAGTGAAATAAAGCATTGAACTACTTGGTTGAACCAAGCCCTTGAATTGTTCCTTTGGTTGAACCTGCCATTGAACCTTGAACCCATTGAACCTTTGAACCAAAGTGGTTTAATGGTTCAATGGTTCAAGCCACCTTGATTTGGCCAAATGTTTGGAAGTTGATGAACCAATTAAAGTGATTGAACTTTGAACCTTGATGAAGCGCTTCACTCTTGCCAAAGACGTTGAACTTGCTACTGGTGTTTGTCGATGGAGATTTTTGTTTGAACCAAGGCATTGAAACAATCCCAAAAAATGACTAAGTGTTTGAAAAATGATTCCTTTGACTAAAATCACCTAAAAAAATCTTTGAATCCGTATAAATGAACCTACTTGTAGAATCTAAAGATACAAAGTCTATAAAAATCAACATGTAAAATCCATTGAACTTGATTTACAAAGTCTGTAGATTTTTTGAGAAGCTTTAAAAATGAGAAATCTAAATATCTAAGACAAACTTTTGAAAATGGAAGATATAATTTTGGTCTATAAGACCAAAATGTTTCAAATGTTGTCCCAAAAATGATAGCTATATTTTTGGGGGACAACAGCTGGCTCTAGTTAGGGAACTTATGTCAATTGCAAAATGAATTAAAAGGAGTAGAATCTAGAATCTCTAGTGTCTTCAAGTATGCCATTGGGCTTCAAAGTCATGCTACCCAGTAATGAAAGGCATCAAAAAATGGAAACAAATAAAACAAAATAGAAATAAAACTGTACAAATATACATATATATAGAGGCAAAGATCTGATACTTCAAGAATTGAAGTATTTTAGATGCTACCCATTGTGGGCAAAGAAAAGAGTGTGCCATCTTGATATTTCAAAAGAAAACTATTTTCACCCTGTGTTGATGAGTTATGAACGGGCCTCTCCAAAGGAAGTCAAATTTTCCATGCATCCCCTTTGGTTCTCTTCTTTTGTCCCACAGTAGGACTTTATCTCCAATCTAGAAATCATGATTTATGGCCTTCTAATAAAAAATTTTCTTTACCAAACTTTGATGAATAACAATTCTATCCACCACCATGGTTCTTTATTCTTCCAGCTGAGTTAGGCACATGATTCTTTTGTCAAGAGAGCTCTCATATGTCTGATCTTCAATGGCCTTTGCCAATTTCAATGTTGGTCACTCTAAGGTGATTGGTATCTTAGTGTTAATCCCGTAGAGAAGTTGAAAAGTAGACATACCAATTGCCATCTTTGGCATAATGTTGTCAGCCCACAGAGTATCAACCAATGCTTTATGCCACATCCTTTGATTATCATCTGCAAGCTTCTTGATAATAGTTACCAAATTTTTATTACTGGACTCAGCTTGTCCATTCCCTTGCAGAAAATAATTAAAAGAATGAGAAAGCATAATTACATAATAAAAAAAGAATTGCATAATTTTTTGAGAGGTGAAACAAACTGCATTATCAGTAACAATTTTGAGTTGGACTCCAAATCTGGAAATGATATTCTCTTTCAGGAAGTTACATACAAATTCTAAAGTAGCATGCTTTATCGAGATTGCTTTTACCCACTTAGTGAAATGATCAGTTGCTGTAAGGACATAATCATGTCCAACACTTGAAGATGGATTTATTGTCCCAATAAAATTGAGTCCCCACTACTGGAAAGGTTCCTCTATGATTATTGGCTTGAGAGGCAGGGCAGCCAACTTGGGTTTTCCAATAAATTGTTGACAAAGCTAACATTTCCTCACCCATTTATGTGCATCTTGGAAAGGAGTCAGCCAATAATACCTAGCTCATAGAATTTTGTGAGCAGTCACAGGGGCAAAAAATGTCCTCCACATGCTAGATTGTGGAAAGATTTTAAGAGCTAAGTCTGTTGTTCTTTATCTACACAATGAAGGAAAACTCCATCTATGCTTCTTTTGTACAGGCCGTTGTCCTAAAGAACAAAATTGGTAGCTTTCAATCTGATAGTTCTCCTCTCTTTGTAAGACAAATGAGTAGGACATTTTCCATATGTCAAAAAATAGGCAATATTTGAATACCATTCATTGGTAGTAAAAACAAAAAGGACTGTTGGTGTATTGTCTACTTCAGCTTCTTCACACTGTGTATCTTCTGGCTTATTGTCAGCCATTAATTGGCAAAGGCCTTTACCTCTAACCAGCTTTGTTGGCTTGATATCCAGATCAAATTCTTGGATCTTTGCAATCCAATTACCTCTCTTTGTGCCAAACTCCTGTTGAGTTAATATAGACTTGATTTTACTGTTAGGAACTAAGGCAGTAGTATGTGAATTTAGAATATAGAAGTGAAAGTGTTTGACTGCTTTTACCAAGGCATAGGCGTGCTTCTCTATATTTGAATACTTCATTTCATGAGTTTTCAAAGGACAGCTCATGAAAGAGATGGGGGATTCCATACCTTATTTGTCTTGTTGGACAAGAATCATTGAAAGAGTATGCTTAGATGCATAGCTATATATAATGAAATCTCTTTGGTAATCTAGGTAGACCAAGGTAGGGGCATGAGCAATAGCGACCTTGATATCTTGAAATGCTGCTTTGCCTTCTTTGGTCCAGCTGAAGGTAGTCTTTCCTTTCATCATGTTTACAATGTGTCTTGTCTTCTCAGCAAATTCAGGGATGAATCTCCATAAGAAATTCACTTTTCTAAAGAAAGAGTGAATAGCATTCTTACTTGCAGGCAAATTCAGGTCTTGAATAGACTTGACTCTATCTGAGTCAATCTTTATGCCTTCTTTGGACACAATGTGTCCAAGGAGATTCCCTTCTGTACTCCAAAAATAGACTTTTTAGGATTCAAATAAATACCATTCTACCGATAGTGCTCCAGCACTTGCTGTAAGTGGCGTACATGATCAGATCGATGCTTTGAAAAGATAGCTAAATCATCAAGATATACTACTATAAATTTTCCAATCTCATCTTTGAAACCCATGTCCATAGCTCTCTAAAAGGTAGCACCAACATTTATTAATCCAAAAGGCATTCTTTTGTATGCAAATGTACCCCAAGGCATGGTGAATGCAGTCTTGTGTTGGTCAACTTCAACAACTTCAACTTGGTTATAAACTGAGAAGCCATCCAACATTGATAACATTTTTGATCCTATTACTATTTGAAGCACTTGGTCCATGATTGGCAAAGGATAATTGTCTTTCAGAGATGGCTGATTCAAATTCTAGAAATCTACACAAATGCGGATTTTGCCATTTTTCTTCCTTACAAGAACTATATTCACAATCCATGTAGAATGATGGATTGGAAAAATAATTCTAGAATTTAACATTTTCTGAATCTCACACATAATTGTACCTAAAATTTTTGGATTGTATTGTCTAGATTTATACTTGTAAGGCATTGAATCAACCTTGAGAGGAATATGATGGCATATTTCATCAGGCCTGAGAGACTTCATATCTTCATATGAATATGCCAAGACATAAATATATTCACATAGTAAAGAAGTGAATTTGAATCTTTATTTAGGTGTACAACACTTACCAATGTTGACCATTTTTGGATTTTCTTTGTTGGTTAGATTCACTTGGTCAAATCCTTGAGAGAGATTCAAATCTATCTATTGTTGCTTGATGAATATATCATGCTTGTCAAACAAATTCTCAAGAGAAACCAAGCCTTTAGGAATTTTATTTCCTTTCAACTATAGAAAATCTTCATTTACATCTGAAATGGATTCACAAACAAATTCAAACTTCTGAGATTCGTTGCCTTCAAAATATAGCTATTCAAAATTGTCTTTTCGTTCCAAGAAGGCAACGATTTGATTATCATCATTGAAAATTTGCCAATGATCAACATTGTCAGGAACACTTGGCCTATAGACCAACTCAATGGTTTATTTATATTATTTAAAATTAGAATGAGGAATTAAAAGAATTCTTGAAACAACATGTGCATCAGCTTTATCATTGGATTCTCTTGGAATGGAAGAAATGTTGAAATCATCAAAGCTTTCAATTTGGTCCCAAACAAGATTATGGTAATGGTGTAGCCTCTCATTCTTGGTCTAATATAAATTTCTCACTTGACAGACCACTAATTCAGCGTCCCCTTTAGCATGAAGAAACTTGATGCCTCTTTCTTGAGCAACCTTCATGCCCAGCAATAGTGATTCATATTCAACTGTATTATTTGTGTTGCTAAATTGTAACTTAGAGGATGAAGGGAACATATCTCCTTGAGGAGATATCAAGACAATTCTGGCTCCAGAACTAGTAGAGGAACAACTACCATCAAATTCTAGAGTCCAAATCTCATCAGACACTGTCTTTACTTCAGAATTTCCCTCATCAAAGATGGAGGGTCTTTCTTCATGATCTGTATATAAAAAATAATTACCCATACCTATGGACTCAAAGAGGATTTGAGCTTCAGGAGCTGGCGTCTTGGTAACTACATACTTTGCTTCCTTTTCAAGAAGTAATCTTTTCATCACGCCTTGGACAAGGATCCTTGCCTTAGATAGATCCATGTTCAATTCTCCTCCTACGTCCTTGTAAAAATTCTATCCAAGCAAAATGCCATAAGATGCTGGGACGTCAGCCACTAATATAGTCATTTTAATCTTATTGTCCGAAAAGGCTGTGAATGCAAATTGGGCATCTTTGATTTGCCCTAGTAATGGCAATTGCTAGTTCTCCATGGAGAAACATCTACCAAATGTCTTGGTCAATGTGAGACCAAGAGACTCAGTGACTTTGGTAGGCATAACATTGTCAGATGCACCTGAGTCTATTATACAGTTACTCAGCTTGTGGCCATTGATTAACAGAGAAACATAAAAGGGTTCTATTTTTCCAGAAGTAACTGGAAGAGTAATAATTAGATTATTTGGAATAGGCATATTCATTAAAGAATCAAAAGTTACTTTTTTGGCCTTTTGTCCTGTAGGGACGGTCTAATTTTTAACATATTAGACTAGCTTATTCAATTGATCTGGATTAGACTGCAAGTACTCAAATTTAGATATCTATATTTTTGTCTTTTTAACATGATCAATTATGTGAAATGGCTGAATCAAACTAGGTACAGAGAAAGGTACTTCCACTTTCTGAGTTTTAGAAGGGATGGGAGGTGTGCTGGTTTACGAATTAGAAGTAGAAGGGGAAGGTGCAATAGATATATTTACCTTTTGAGTGATTACCAGATCTTTTGGTTGAAAGGGTAGAGTTCTCCCATGCTTGACAATTGTGATAGCTGGCTGTGATTGTTCTTCTATCTTTTCTTTATCAGCCTGCTAGACTGATTGGTTTTTAGACCTGGTAAACACTACATATGATCCATCTAAAGCTTCTCCTTTGCTTCCAAGTTCATCCTGATAATTCAGGAAATCAATGTGGGAGTCACCAACTGATTCTTCTTGACTGTCTTCAATGATATCAGCATCATTTTCTTGATTTAATTCAATCTGATAAGAAAATTTTGATTCTATTTCAAGGTATCCCATTGTCGAATTGGTTGGAGGAGATTCTAAGGCAAGTTTTCCTTATGGAGGAGGAAGGTGATTTTGTTGTCCTTGGTTTCTGGCAACATTGTCTTGATATGAATGATTTGGGAATGTCCTATATGTAAGAGCATAAGACATTCCTTGAGCCATTTGCTTTTTGAGGGCAAGGAGCTCATTTGCTAATTTCTACACCATTAGATCTGTGGTGCTTGTAGATGCAAATTTGGAAGATGATGAAGCTCTATTTTTATTGGGATTTCTTCTTATTTTCCTTGCTAAGATGAGATCATCTTCTACTTCAGTGGCCAAAAGTTGAGCTGTAGTGAGATCTATTTGGCCAGCACGTCTCAAGAGGAAACTAACTTCAGGTAGCTGAGAATTAATGAAAAATCATTTGAGATTCTCAGTTGTAGGTCTGGAAATCATAGGAATTCTATTTCTCAACATGTCAAATTTAGCTATAAAGTCTCTCATAGGCTCATGCAGCTCTTTTTTTATTTGCGTAAGTTGAGCTAGAAGTGTATGTGCATCTTTTATAGGTTTGAATCTGGCTTCAAACTTAGCCTTCAAGGTATTCAATCAGTCACAGATCGAGCTTGTAGATGGTAAAACCAATCTACAGTAGGTCCTTGTAGTGTTTTAACAAAAAGTTTGACTGCTACATCTTCAAACTCTATTCTGATTACTCCAAAAGCTATATTGAATGCTACAATGTGTTCATCAGGATGAACTTTCCCATCATCATAGAATTTAGGGAAATTCTTCCTAAAACTATGTGGAAGCTCATGTAGAGGAGGAGTAAGATTGAGAGGGCCAAAAGCATTACCCCAGGGGCCTTGAACTACCATTATAGGATACTGAAAAGGAGGGATAACAAATTTCAAAGGGGTAATTATAGGCACAACTTTATCAACAGTAGAAGTAGATACTTCATCTGGTAATGGAGATCTAGCTTTAGTAGGAGGGAATCTCTTGGTTTGTTAGAGATGAGATGGTGAAGGAAATAGATCAAAATCACTTTGTTGTACCAACTCGAACATAGGATCAATGACACCTTTAGCCCTTTGGCTTTGTGTATACCTTGAATCTGCCAGATTGTAAACAAAAATGGAAAAGATTTAACTTTGCTTCAATTAAAACTTGAGGCTTTAAATTGTGCATTCTTTCTCAGTTGGTGTGGAGGTGAATGGAATGAATAAACTATAAATGGATTATGGGTATATCCCCAGCAGAGTCGCCAAAAACTATTGGTTGAATATTTTGTCTATCAACGTAATGATAAACAAAATAGGTCTTATCAGCCAAAGCAAAAATATTAGTCATCCTAATGTGTAAGTTTATCACATCAGAAGGAGACTTATCTCTCCTCTCATCAAAGGGAGGTTCCCTATGGATATGCTATGTATACATATAAATAGAAAATAATACTCAAGGATAGGACCAGACATCCATCTCTCTTTTTTCAGAGATGATGTATGCAAAACAAAGGAAAAACTCAAGGGAATGACAGACAAATCTCCTCTTATTTTAGGAAAAACTATTTAGCCAACCACAAGAATACTCCTGGAAATTAAATAGAATGTAACTGGGAGTATGGTTTGCATCAAATTGAAATAGAACACAAAGTCTCTCTCTGAAATGCTCAAGAGTAATATACAAAGGGCAATGAAAGCTCAAAGTCTTTTCAAAGTCCTTTACACAGTAATGAAAAATCAAACACACTGAAGGCAGCTATGGGGGCACAAAGTCACTCCATAATTGATTTTCTAGGACACCTTTCTGACTAATTTTTACTAATCCTGCTTATTAAATTAATGAAACAAAAGATAAATCAAGGAAATAAATATAAGAATAGTTTCCTTAACCATAAAAGAATTCATAGCACAAAGTCTAAAAAAGTCCCTTGCTTTCTTATTCTGTTAACAAAATATGATCAACAGACTGACCACAAAGTCTCAATGATGTCTCTCAATTTGGGTAGAGTTTCATTCAGATTGTCAAAAAGAAGATGATTTTACAATTAAAGAAAGTCCCTTATATAGCCACTTCAAGAAGGACTAGGGATCAATAATACATCATGATGCATTGGGAAATGTTAGGAAGATAAGCTAGAACTTTGGGGCATTTTACCCATTTGATCTTCTCAATGTAGATAATTAAGTCGTGCAATTGAAAGATTACAACTTTCAATGTCCACCTAGTGATCTGATCTTGTCTTCATCATTCCTCCTTTCTAGATTAATTGAATCGAGCCCTATATTCATCCATTGTTCTATCTTTCCTCACTTTCAGCTAGTTTTTATCTTGAATTCTAGAAATATATTCGTGTCTATAAATCGAAGGATTAACAGCTATTTCACTATCTTTAAAATTGACATTTACATGCCCATCAATATGCTTCCAACGGCTAGTCGGCTATGTTGAATTTGACATCTTTGTGGGAATCACCTCTTAGTCTTCTTTTAGCTTTCAGCTTTCTACTTAGCACTTTTCTGAATTGGACATACCCTTTTGGGCCTTGAGAAATGATCCTTATCGAGTTAGAAAATCCCTTTACTTTGGCTGTCGAGAGTCCCCCGCAAGGGCACCTGCCCTTCGGGGTCCTTCGGTAACCCTTTGTTTTAGCAATCCCTGCAGACAAATATTTCCCCAGGCTTTTTGTTCCCCGTAGACATTTCCCTAGGGATTATTCCTGGGTGTTTGATTTGAAAGCTCCCTACGGGTAATTTTACAGACATTTATCCTACGAAAAATTCCCATCGACAAAAATTTTGGGGATAATTCTCGCAGACAAAAAGTCCATGGAAATTTGTTCTACCAAGTATTTGAACAAGTCTTTGGATTTATTTTGAAAATAACCCTTCCGAAGGGTGTTTTGGTTGATTAAGTGTCCTCTACAAGGGCACTTGTCCTTCAAAAAAGTTCCTTTCAGCATTGAACCACCCCTTTGAACTTGGCTGATGAACAATTAGTTGAACCGGTTCAAAGGTTCAATGAAGCACGCCATGTCCCTTTGAACCAAAAAGCCAATAAACCATTGGACGAACTTTGATGTTGAACCAATCAGTTAAACCAAGACTTTGAACCAAAATGGTTGAAGCCAATGTTTCAAGCTGATGGTTTAATGAATAAAACAAGCTGATAAACTAAGCATTAAACCAAACATAATGTACTTGCCTTTGAACTAATAGGAATTTTGATGTTGAACCAAAAGATTGAACCAATCTATTGAATTAGTTCAACAGTTCAATGAAGTACACTGAGCCCTTTTGAACTTGGATGATGAACCATTTAATGAGCCAAACGGTTGAACCAAGTGAATGCACCTACTGTTGAACCTTTCTATTGAACCTAGACATTGAACCAAATTTTGGTTCAATAGTTCAAACAAGGCTTTGAACCAACTGACAAACCAAATGATCAAACCAAAAGATGTTGAAACAAAGGGAATGAACCATCTGAGTGAAATAAAGCATTGAACTACTTGGTTGAACTAAGACCTTGAATTGTTCCTTTGGTTAAACCTACCATTGAACCTTCAACCCGTTGAACCTTTGAACCAAAGTGGTGCAATGGTTCAATGGTTCAATCCACCTTGATTTGGCCAAATGTTTGGAAGCTGATGAACAAATTTAAGCGATTGAACTTTGAACGTTGATGAAGTGCTTAACTCTTGCCAAAGATGTTGAACTTGCTGCTGGTGTTTGCCGATGGAGATTTATGTTTAAACCAAGGCATTGAAACAATCCCAAAAAATGACTAAGTGTTTGAAAATTGATTCCTTTGACTGAAACCACCTAAAAAAATCTTTGAATCTGTATAAATGAACCTGCCTGTAGAATCTAAAGATATAAAGTCTGTAGAAATCAACATGTAAAATCCATTGAACTTGATTTTCAAAGTCTGTAGATTTTTTGAGAAGCTTTAAAAATTAGAAATCTGAATATCTAAGACAAACTTTTGAAAATGGAAGATATAATTTTGGTCTGTAAGACCAAAATGTTTCAAATGTTGTCCCAAAAATGATAGCTATATTTTTGGGGGACAACACATATCATGTCATGTACATTGTCAAAGTTATAAACATGGATATAGCCAAGTGTAAGTATATATAAAATCAAACATGATAATTCAAAGTGATCATTAAATAGTATAATGTAGGTGTATCATAATCGAATAAGAAGATGACATAACATACATAGGATGTGAGTAGAGGGAAATAAAAACATCTGCATATCTAGATATCATGTACCTAGTTATGAATGTATCACACTATAATAAAGTGTAAAACATGTGCATATCATAAATATTGATATGATAGCTACTAATATGTAGCACACAACATATGTATAATAAATTTTATAACTTGGAACATTCTAATTTTTTGGGTATTTTTGAATTATTTGAATGTTTTTGGTACTTTTGAAATATTTAATTTTTTATTTGATTTGATTTGATTTTTGGTATATTTTGTGTTTTCAACCTTTTATTTCATTTTAATTTTTTGTAACATGGTTAGATAGGTGAAAATAATGCATTGCATGTTATTCATCATGATTTATATGTGAAGTAGAATAATGGTTATCATCATGTGGTGTATGGATCAATATATCAATATTAGAAATGGAGGTACCTTTCTATATTTTATCAATTTTTGATTCCATCTAAGATAACAAAATATTTAATAACTTAAATGCATATTTTTATATGTGTTTCATAACCCAAATCCTTGTTTGAATTACTTTAGGACCACAAGTAATTGATAGTATGATATTACCCAAGTATTATTTCCAAATCCCTTTATGTTGTAACTATTTTAAATTAAATCAATGTTAGTGAAAATGTATTACATTGAAATTGTTTTTATCTTGTGTAGGAAAAACATAGCTATGCCAAAATTGAGCACCACCCATGAATAATCTGGTTGTTAGATCCTTTTTTATGGATTTTTTTTTCAACTTGAGTTGTTTGTGGTGGAAGTGTATCTTTTATTTTTTCTGTATTTATTATATATCATAAAATTCCCATATGGATTTGACAAACATCATAATTTTTATCATAGTGTTTACTTGGTATTTCATTTTTCTCATTTATATGTGGAACATTTTTTTTGTATTTATAAGGAGAGATGTTAAGTTTGTATAATTGAGTATGAATAAATCTTATCTATGAACATCTGAGTATACATAGTTAAATTATTATTTTAATGCTCTTTCCCTTAATGAGCAAAGAAGGCCTCTACAAAACATGAATTATAATTTTAAATATGGGGGTATAAATGCTAAATAATATGATGTAATTTTAAATCTAATAGCATAATCTTGAAGGGATTCATCATCATGTTTTTTGAAATCGTAAAAAATTTCTAATATACGTCTAGGTACCCGATGGATGCTTAAATAAAAAAATAAGACATCCTCTAATTCTAAGAAAGTGGTTAATTAATCCTTAGATAAGCTATAGAACAAATTTTGAGTTTCATAGGTGATACTCATATGAAACTCCTTTAGCAAGAGTTTGTCATATTTATCCCAATGGCCAAAATAATCTACATATTTAATCATGTGATCAAAGGGATGTTTATAAAATTAAAAAGAAGTAATTATTGTATTTTTAAACCATTTTTATTAAGGATATTCAAGTATATATTTGCAATTTGTTAATTATGTGATGATGCAATATTATAATTAGAATTATTGTGGGCCATTTTAATTTAAGTATATGTTTAACACTAAATATAGATATGTTAGATATCTAGAATTAGGGGTATTAGATTAGATTTTACACAAGGATAGTGAACTATCTTGATGATCAAGATAAGTAATAGAAATTTAAATAAATATATTATGAATTTATACAACTGAAATTTATGAAAATAGTAAAGTACCACTATTGTTAGATATTGTAATGAATAAGAAACATGTGATACTTGTCAGTTCATTATGATAATGTGTATATTTTATAAAACATGCCAAAAATGGACTAGAATGTGATACAAGAGTAAGCATCAAATTATGGAAATATTATTTCTCTAGTCTCAACTATTTAAGTTAGATTTGGATGGTTGTCAAGGTGGGTATCTCAATTTGATGTAGTTGTCCTGTATAAAACATTAATTAGTTATGGATGCGACCAATTGAATTATTTTAAGTTTTGTGCTACATTTATTTTGAAGCCTTCAGATTGTGTACATAGGCTATCATTATTTATCAAATAATTAAACCTTAGATTCCTCACACTTGAATTGAATGTGGTAAAAATGTGTTAGTGGGCTCACAGTGTCAAGTTGTCCCAAGGATCACTCTATCAATGGGCACTACCTACATAGTAAATGCTATTAAGAGGACCTATGAGTTATGTATTTATCCACTACATTTTACCTTGTTTTTATAGAGATGTAATTTTTATTAGGCATATACATTCATTGAAATATATTGTAATTTATTATATATGGCTCATGAGATACTCTTTTAATGCTTGAAACATGTGGAAATAATGCATCTATGACTGATATGTAAATAGGGTAGAATAGAGCATGTTTGCTCACTTGAATGGTTAATTATGTATTTATTGTTATATTTCCTTTTTATTTGTATATTATTTTTTTGTGAGGAGTGAATGAGGGTTGATATTTTATATATACCAATCCATTTTATAAATATCTCACAAACAATAACTTATGGTGACCTTTGGGATACATTTCATTTTTTAATTAGATGAATTTTTGTCATTGGACACTTTGTAGGAAAAATAGATAGGTGTATCATCACTAATGATTGTATAGGATGAAAGTGTAGGTAAATATATAAAATAGGATAGGTACAAGTCCAAAGCTAGTAGATAATAGGTGATAATTAGGTTTACATATTTTTTCATAGTGTAGAATGCCTAGTCATTAAAATAACAATGGTTTATCTAGGACATAATAAATTTAGGGTGTATAGAGATTGTGAATACAATCCTTTCAATATAAATAGGTTTATAACTGAAAGGTACACACATGCTAGTTATTTTACAAGTGTACAAGACTAGAGAACTACACAAACCATATTTTAGTATCTACACATACAAATACTATCAAGAGGGTTTGTAAGAGGTGAAAGTGGATGAGGAGGAACATTTAGATGAACTAATTTTTTTACTATAATATGGATCACCTTAATTATATGAATAGTAACAACATTGACATATTGTAAGGGATTCTAATTATGATGAAATTGAGGAGGTATAAATGAGTTATACATGGATTAATAATATGGGATAAAGATTCCTCAAGATTAGTTTCAACCTTAAGAAGATTGCAAATTTATTTTAACATATTCATTACATAGTTTTTAAATATAATGTATACAAAAGGAAAGTAATATATATTTTTAAATATAATGCATCTAATAAAAAATATATTTTCATAGCCATTATAGTGGTTATTTTATAAGAAGAAACAATAATCTAGGTTTGATAGTAAGAGATAGAAACAAAAATTTAATACCATAGGAAAATAGAAGGAAACCCTAAATAATTTAATTGATTTTATGTTCAATAAAATGGAATAGGCTCACTAATAAATTATATATATATTTTTAATTCAACCCTAATCAAAAAAATATATCAAAATATAAGATTTTTTAATATTTACATTAAACTAAAAATATTTGAGTGTAAATAGAAAAATACAAAAACTTTATATTTATAGAAAATATATTAGGAATGTATTACTTATGGTTTTTTATAGTATATGTATGTTTTTTATAGGGTGAAATACTCAATAACAATTTAATGGGACATTTGAATGCTCAAATAGTGAAATAGAGTGTTTGTATAATCCTTGAAAAGATTGTTCATCATGGTCCCATGCATAATTTGGCATCATGTTATAAGGTGTGGGATTATCCTGCATGTATACATTGATTTTATATAAATATCACTATTAAAATGTGTCTACTAAGTAAAATTATGTATGAAAATTAATTCTATATCATATGAATGGATCTTTTATCCTTCTCTTTTCTAAAAAAATTGACATGTGAGATGGAATGGTTGCACTAATCTTAATAGGTGAAATTAAATGGTGTTAGACTCAAACATAGATAAGGGTTATAAAATAGATATTATAAAACTTAGTTTTTTTGATTAATTATAAAAATATGAAATAAATATAATATAGTATTACCTATGTCATAAATTCCAATAAGAAAGGGTCCCAAACCTATGTGTATGAAACAATGAAACAAATATCACTATGCCTTTATGAAACTAAATGATTTAAAATAACTAATATATATATTTATGAAATTAAATTAATCTAAAATAATTTTTAAGAGTTATAGTTATTATAAAGTGTAAATTACCTTGGTAACAAAAAAAGGGGTCTATGTAACCCAAAATGGAATATAGCAAGTACAAATATTAATTTATACATACCAATATTATGAGTAGGATAACCTAGATAGGGATACACATATATCCATTAAGTAAGAAACAAACATATATCTACTAAGTAAATAAATGAAAGAGTATAGTTTTAGAAATACTTATATTGATGTGGACCCATTGAACATCAATCTCCCCCTTGGATCAAGTGGAGATTTAAAAGAGATGTGGGTTAAATACATAAAATGTAATAATAACACATAGATAATATTAGTTGGTGACTCCAAACACTATGAAACCTTCTTTTTTAAGCTCATTATTAATATTCAAAGACTACCATAAGAAATTATATATTCAATACATGGTTCTAGACCATAAACGCCTCAAAAATAATTTTAGGAAGAAGTGTGATATAAATACTAATGAATAAAATGCTAATCATATGTCTTCAATGAAATAATACCCTTATATATCAACCAAATACCATAAACAAAAAATAAACACTAAGTTAATGGTATTGTTTAGGCCAATACACATTAAAGATGTTGACTAACACAAAATAGTATTGATCATGCTGATATAGTACATATGTCATAAAATAATCTCACAACCACATTGAATTATATTATGTAGTAAAATAAATGAAAATGCACTAAATAGATAATATCATTCTAGCCAATGCAATATGATATAGTGAAATTTGCACAAATAAATGAAGATAATATTGAATGAGGCAAATGGAAACACAATTTAAAGAATATGAATTGGTAGTCAAAATGATATGAACATGACATATTTAACATCTCTCACAAATCACCATGAAAATGTCCACCCCTTTCCATGTGTACCTTTTAAGGTGTGCACTTGGGGAGATTCATGATCAACAAGTTACTAGAATAAATATCACAATTACATGACAAAAATAAAAAATATTATGTGTATACTTATCTCCTAATCAAATCTAAGCACGTGTCCCAATAGTATAACATGGACTAGTGCTTTGGGAAATGACATAATAATTGAAACTAAAATGAAATAAACATGAAAGCATCGTTGATAACTGAATAACTAGAAATATCAAATACATAACCTGACTTACCTTTGTAATTGAACAAACTCATTCAAAGACCACAATCTCTATTTTGGATGATGTAGTAAATTCATTTGAGAAACTCTAAGGAGACAAGACTAAAAATGGATGGAATCAAAGCAATAAAAATTAGGATGGTCATATTAAATATAAAATTTATTAAATCACATGGAAAGTTTGTAATACATTAACATAAAGATTATCTAAGTACCAAAATACCAAATAAATTGATTTAAAATCTAATTAAAATTAAATAATCCAAAAATCTAAGGCTACGTATGACTAAAATACTTAATAATTCAATTATACATAATGGCTCTCTTAGTCTCAATGGTGATTTTGAATCACTCTTCCTAATTTGACATCGCCTGGTCTCCCTCCCTATAGCTCAGTATAGCCTAGGACCCTCCTTGTCTCCATATAACTAATGGGATGAACTCCCATCCTCTATCCCCCACAAATTTATTAAGCTTCACTACTAGAAAGCCACAATTTTCTCTACAACTAGTCACTTCTTTATAGGAGGTGTTGTCATTACCATTGACCCCTAGACTCCAAGTTCCTAGAGGTTTAAAGCCTAATTCAATCTCCTAGTTGATCTCTCCATTAAAATAGTGTCCTAGCCACTCTAAGCTCTCCTAGTGTTCATTTTAGGTCTTTAGAGGACAAATCTACTTATTCTCTTTTTTGGTGCTCTATCCCTTAGGTCCAATGGTATTTTAGGGAAGAAGGGTTTTCTGTATGAGAATCTTCCTATACAATAAGAGATGCCAAATCCTAATTTTATCCCCTTAATAGATAAGAGATTTGGTTTCAAGGGGATTCAAGACATGGCTATCTCAAAACCTAGATCCTTTATTGAAGTGTCCTCCAAACCATTGGTTAAATATATGCCCAAGGTTCTCAAACCTACTCCCTTTATTACCATGGTGGTATTTAAGGAGGAGGTAACCAAGAATGTGTTTTTTGATGAATCTTTCTTTGCATCCCATGACATCATTTATAGATTCACAAATCTCTGGCCTAAACTCCAAGATCTCCATGCCTATATTTTGAAAAACTAGCAACCCTTCATTCAAAGTAATCTCAAGATTACAAAGAGTTTTTTCATTATTATTTTTGACTAATTTAAGGATAAGGATTTGATTCAAAATTAGTTTTGGATCTTGAATCTCTATCCTTTGATTATGAAACGCTGGTCCTCCTTTTTTAACCCCCTTACTAAACCCCTAAATGAAAGACCTATTTAAATTCACCTTCCTTACCTCCCTTTCCAATTTTGTTCTAAACCTAGCTTTGAAACCATAGGAAACTCCTTGGGTAAATTCTTGCAAACCCACCTAGATACTACTATGTTTTTTCATACCACCTTTTCCAAAATTTTGGTCAATATTGATACCTCAAAGGATCTACCTAATAAAAATTTTCTACAAGTGGGTAACCATTCTTGGTCCCAACCTCTTGACTATGAAGGTTTGTTGTTCCATTGTTAAATATATTTTAATATAGGTCACTTAACTAAAGAGTGTAGACTTCATATAAAAAGGAAATAATCTTCTTGGTGGTCAAAATTCAGCCCCACCCATCTCATTATGAATGACCCTAAATATGATAATGATGATTTAGGTTTATCTTCAGATGAGCCTAAGCCTCCTAATGTAGATCATGCCAACACCCAAGACTTAAATGTGGAGCTTAAGGAAAATCCTCCAATTTTAGAATTAAAGGGGCTAGTTTAGGCTATGGAAACCCCTATTGCTAAGGAGGTTATTACCACATCTAGACTATCAAGGGTACAACCTTGGGTTGAGGATTCAATAGTAGATAACTCCTAGGCCTTAGAATCTATGAAAATTTTAATACCTCTATCCTCATATTCTATAGAAGATGAGGGGGGTGGACTATAGTTTACTAGAGTAAAAGTGAATAGGATATGAGTCTAGCATGATCCTCTACTCAGGGGGGGCATAAAAAATATAGCGATTGATTATTTTGGTAGTTGAGGATAGTAGGTCATGTATGGGTTGTTATATACACAAGTTATTTAGAACCACCTAACTCTCTTGGGAGATATTTAGTTTTAGATAAATTTGGATGAAACTTCATGAAAGATTCCTAGGTTATTATCTCTTTTCCTTCTCAATCTTTGGCAAAAGTCCCTATCGAGGGGGATCTTCGTCACCCATTTAGTTACTATTGGTAGATTCATCTTTATTGAGATTTATTGTTTTATCTTTTGGTTTCTCATTTGTACAAGGTTGTGGGGCCTTTTAATCCCATTTTTAACCCTATCAAATAAAAAAACTTTATAAATTGAACAAGGGACATATAAAGTTGATTAATGGTGCAAAAAAATTAATGTAATAGAAGTAGCAAACAATACTAAAAAATATGGAAAAACATGGATGAAATAACCCCAAAAAAATTTGGAATCACTAGTTTAGAGTAAAAACATAGCACTACATTCCAGACCCAAACATAACTAAATGAGATGAGACAACATTGAAGTACATTTACACACAAGGGTGCTCCCAATCAGCATGGTATCAATCAATAGTTGAAATGTAACTAGGACTACATTGCTAGTAAAGAGTTTTCTATGACATCTCATCCTTTCCAAGGAATATATATTTTTGTGTGTATCAATGTGTGTGCACACACTAAAAATATATAAACATTATACAATACTAGTTACTCCCACTAATAGGACTACTTATTGGTAAGTTAATTGTGTTCAATATATTAGTCAACTAATAGATTCCCATTTGTGATCTAAATATGTAACTACTCGGTAGTATCCAACTATAGTTTGAAACTTGAGCATGGTAAGAGGAAACCACAAAAGTTTACTCAAGATAATATATACATCTATATAAACCATTGAATCACTAGATCATCCAGTAAAATACATCCCAAGGTGTACTACATTTCTAGCCACTCAGATCAGTGCATAAGGAATCCCATTTAACTAGAATGAGATACCTAACTGATTGCCAATGTAGCCCATAATAGACTGAGTAAATCCATAGAGATATTTATCAATATTCCATAATCAAATATTAGATTTAGTATCTATAACACCAAACATTTGTCTGATGGAGCTCATCTTAGAGTCAGATCATTACTCTTTTAAGGGAGATAATTCTTGTAACATGGTTTTACCAGTAGCATGGACTCTAAAATTTTTTCTAGTCTCATAAGTCATTAGATAAATTTATATATTACAATCTAGTAATAATTAATGGTTCTTTATGGCATATAAGACTTATACACAATTTTACTTGCATGATTAAGTCGATGTCTCAAAGGCAAATTTAGGTCTAATAAAAACATATTTACTTGTATACAAATGTAATTCCAGCATTGAGAGATCTTAGTAGCATAATAAATTATTAATGGGATCACCTTCCCATACTCAACAAGAGTTCCTAAAATAGTAATACTTAGATAAATCCAGATGACTCAAGACATAGTCATCAATGCCCAAACTAGCCAATGCATCCAGGGATAAATAAGGAAGGGAAACATAATTGAAAATATATTTTAATGAATTTGAAGTACCTTTCAGTTGGATGGAATCTAATCAGATAAAATCAACTTATACACTTAACTTATTTATCAATAGTAAATATGAAACAAAAATATAGATTTGAGTTCTAAATCATAGACATCATATGTCATGCCTATCCATAAATAGGTAGGCACACTAAAATAAGATAAACAACACATTCTAACTTATGTAGTGTTATTTTTGTTTTAATACATATACCATGCGATGGATATTAAATCAAACAATAAATCATTAGGTGATATCACCCTCTAAAAAAATGTATAACAAATGCAAGAAGGATAGCTTAAATAGATAACTATTAACCTCAACAAAATTAATACATCAATAGAAAAATTCCCCCAACTCTAACAAAGTATAACAAGTAACAAAATTCCATTAATATCTCATAAGTGCTTATACTAATGATAGTATGTTAAAAAATGATTATAACCATCAAGTTAAACTTGGTTTTAAGAGATATTAATAGTTGATACATGAAATCCCAACTATTGGGTCTAATAAAGAGACCCATCAATAAAGTTCATTCACATACCAAACTCAACATCCAAGTTTGTAAAGGTTTTACCAAAATGGTTTTAGCCATGTGACATATGCATTAGGATAAAAATAAGATGAAAAAAAGTAACTTAGATCTATATAAAATCTCTTTATTATCTAAATTATAAATTTAGTTGATACATAGATTATTGAATCAACTCACAATATTTTACCATGTTTAAATACAAGTATTTCCAACAATAAAGCTAAGTCCATACTACCTCAACATTCTATTTAAAAGTATCAAAATAATAATAATAAGATAATAATATTTTTTAATTATAATTCATTAAGTAATACACTTTTGCAACCCATAACACAACCTACATATTTCTTCATAAATAACTAACCAGAAAGTTTTGTTTGACAACCTTCAATGTGGTTTTTTAACAATATACTTCATCTAAAAAGGCTAGCTTCTCATATTTGGAAATAAAAAAAATTAAAGTTGGAGTAACTTAGTAATGATAATCAATTTCTCTTCAAGACTAATTTACAATCTTATGCATTGTAACCTTCTTCTATGGTTTCCATACAACTGTATAAGATTTATTCAAGTAATTAGGTGCTTTCAAACTTAATCATATACAATATCTCAAGTTAGGATAACTTTCATGACAAATTGTAACAAGATTAAAATTGTATAGTTTTGATTCCATATTCCAAAATAATAAAGATGCAACATTTAAAATAGTAATTATTGCTCAAACAGATTCATCTATCTATAAGTAACAATAGAGTTAACAATCATGTAATTTCATGATGAATTTCAAATGCCCCATATTACAACCATTCAATAAATATGAAAAATTATAATTCTATGATTGAGTCAATAGTTGATTGATAACCATGTATATCACCATGCACACATATCACCAACATAATAATGTCAAATCACCATAGTCCATGATACAAGTCTCTCAACATATTCCTAAGAATCATTTACATTATGAAACCATTATGATCAATAACCAATATACCACATACTAACATGATGGATCTATCAACTATAAGCATGAAAATTCACTTATTAGGATATAATAACATGATCAAAAAATACCCAAGTTACATCCTAATTATCCCAACTATAGGTTGACCTAACCACCCCAACCATCAACTAGATGGTGGAATGAGTCATCTAAGTTTTACCAAAAATTTATGACCATATAGGTGACAAAATACATGGTACACAACTCAATAATCAACCATTTGATAAAAAAACCCTAGGCCCAAGACCATAAGAAAAATAATCTTGTACAACACTCAAACTATAAATGAGACAAGAAATGGATATTCATCCAAGGGAACATAAGAGTTCGGTACATCTTATTAGCTTCAAACATAGGAAGGTAGATTTAGATGTAAATTTGATTTCATGTTTTTGGAACCTTGATAGCTTCAATTTCCAAGTTAGATTTCACTATTTATAATTCTCATTATTCCTTGAATTAGCATGAACATAAAATAACTCAAGACTTTAGGGTAAGTGCACAAAGTTGGGGGACAAAAATTGGACTACCCATGGACATGATTTTATTGAAATTTTATAAATTTGAACTTCTATGGATAATTTGAGATATATACAATCCAAATTTGAAGATGGTGTAAAACCATGAAATGTATCATTTCAATTCTAGTTTTTAATACACTAAATCTTTTTAAAAATGATTAAGTATAACTATGTCAAACATCTAAAATTTGAAGAGGAACTTCTATTTTTTCAAAAAACATAGTAGATAGATGGTTGTGATGTGCACCATTTTTTAGAAGCAGTTAATATTATTTGAAACCCTTTGGGGAAAATTTAGATAAAATCATCTAGCACATCACCTATATTTTTTTCTTTTTTTTTTGAATAATTCTTTTTATGAATTTTGCAAGTAAATAGATCCTAAAAATTGACAAAGAAATGGATAGTCATCTATGACTTAGGTCTAACTACCTCACAAACAATAAAAAATCATTTTTTTAATGTGTGCATAATAAGGCCTAATACATCACCATATTATTTATTTTTCACTTGGATCAATGAAAGACAAATTATAGGAACATGTATAGGCATGTATGTTTGTGGCATGTAGTGGCCTAAAATGGCATAGTTAAAAATAAATATACTTTAACACCTTAAATAAATCCAAAAATTATAAGAATCATATTTTTGGAAAGAGGAGAGCATGCTCTTCATGACAGTATGATGTTTTAGAATTTTCACGTTAAAATTTTTATTGTATTTGGAAATCAAAGTTGAAATTTTTTATTTATTTCATACCTTTCAAAACTCAGTTGTACATTGACAGTCTAAGCCTTTGGCTTAGTAATCCAAGACATTATCAAGATAAAAGGCATGAGAATTGAATTCAAATTCAAATACTATGATCATGTTAATAACACAGTCATGGTATTTAATTATGGGATCTCATTAATAATGTGATTGCATTACATATTCTCAAAATCATAAAACCTGAATAAGAGCCATTAGGCCTAGTAGTCTTAATATACAATATTGGTTTTAGATTAATATTATTATTTGGGACTAATGTCTTGTCAAGAATTGATAGCATTAAAGTATAACTAGAGATGTATTAACTTATGAATCAATTTATTGTTCCTTTGATCCCAATATGGTGTGCCATCAGGCTAATAGATCCCAAATTCACATTAGATAGACATATTTCCTTGGATGGAGCTTGGTGAACCCAAATTATATATCAAAATAAACTAAATACTTGGTTTTTTATAATATGTGTGAAATTAGAGACCTATTTGACATCATATGGACATAATTCCTTTCTCATGGCTCATTTAACCTTGATTTTATATTAGATTAAAGTAAATAGTTAATTGGTTTAATATGGTGTTCTATCAAAGCCCTAATTGACATTATATTGAAGGAATTAATTTCAAGGGGACCAATTAATCAATACTGAAGAAAATAATCAATTGGTTAAATATGATGTGTAATTAGGTAAAAATATTCACAGTGGACAAATTAGATGGACACAATTTGTTGAATGGGGTGATAAATGCCTCAATTGATATTCTAGGTAGAAGTAGTTAATTACATAAGACTTAGTTTTCCTCAGTTATGTATATTACTGAAAAAAATATAAATTGATTTAACATGGTGTAATTAGAGGCCGAAATGACATTAGATGGATGTAATTCCTTACTTAGGGATTGAGTAGCCCAAATTACATATCATATTAAACTTAAATACTCAATTAGTTGAATATGGTGTGCAATCAGGGATAATGTAACCCAACTGGAACATTATATGGACTAAATTAATTTCATGGGACTTAGTTGGCCCCAATTATTTATAAGATAAAACCAAATACATGATTAGCTAGATATAGTTTACAATTTTGGCTAACAAAGTTTTAATTGACATTACATGTATTTAGTTACTTACATGAGCCTTGGTTGGCCATAATTTCATATTCAAATGAACTAAATACTTGGTTGATTCAATATGTTATGTATTTGGGACCAAAAGGCCCCTGCTGATAGTAGAAGGATGAAATTTCTTACACAAGGCTTGTTTAGACTAAATTTCATAGACCATATTGAACCAAATATTCTTTTAGTTGAATTTGGTGCACAATTAGAATCCCAATTATTATTAAATATGGATGTATTCCTTATAGATGGTTTAATTGGTCTTGATTTCATATCATATTCATCATAACACTCTATTATCTGAATAAGGTGTGTAATTTGGGCCCTAATTAAAATTTTGTTGAAACAACAAACCTTGATTGGCCCCAATTATGTATCATCTGGAACCAAATACTTGATTTATTTAATATGGTATGCAATCAAGACCAAAAAATCCCTAATTTACATTATATATAGATTTAATTCCTTACACATAGCTCCTTTGGATCAAATTGCATATCAAATTGAAAAAATACTTATTTTTTTAATATGGTGAGCACTCAGATCCCTAATTGATATCATATGGATGAAATTCCTTACATTGAGGCTCAGTAAGCCCATGGGATAAATTTAGTCCTAATTAACATCCTTTTTATATAGTAATAAATAGGTTCACAAGGATGAACTTAGTTAAAATTTCATCATTCATTACCACAATTGACTTCATAGACTCAATATTTGATGATGTAGGGGATAATTGATCCCAAATTCAATTTTTTTCCTCATAGATATATGTTCAAGGAGCTCAAATTAACCCTAATCAACATCATGATTGTACCTTATATACCCTAGAACCTATACCCTAATCCTTAATCCATGAATTTCCTAATCCTTAAAATCTATTTACTATAAACTTATAAACTCTTTAAACCTTAAACCAATCATTTTAGCCAAAATTAACATCATTTAGACTAAGAATTAAGCTCATAGGGTTTAGTTTGGCTTAAATCACATAGTTGATTGCCCCATCTTACTAATTCACTCAATATTTATGATGATATCCATGGTATAATTTTAACCCAAAAACACATTCCATGGTCAAAAATGGGTCGAAGTGATTCAAATTGTCCTCAATTATCTTTGTGATTGACCATATGTACCATAAACCATGTATATACATTAAAACCTATAAGTTGTAAACCATAAACCCTAAATACTATTTCTTGAATTATAAGCCATTTCATTTCTAGGTATTTACCAACTTCAATTTAGTCCCAGTTAACATCCTCTATAGTAAAAATTTAGTTTAAACACATGGCATATCTTGTGATTAGACATTAATATACAAGTCTTTAAACATAAACCCCATCCCCTAGTCCCTAATGATCCATAAAACATAAATTTCAATCCCTATTCCCTAATGCCCACTACATGAAATAAACATACATTCCTTATGATATAAATAATTTTATCACAAGATGTCATAAAATGCACTTTTTAAACCTATGAATAAATCCTTTGGAGTACCTATCTAGTTGTGTATCTATTCAGTAAATTGGGGTTATTTCGAGCCCCTTTAGCCTAATTAACCAAAGATGAGGAGATATAGTTTATTATTTTAATCGAGGAGGAAATTGAGGCCAATTTGAACCCCTTAAATAACAAGATAGGATTTGGGGCAAAATCAAAAGATTGAGCTTCTATCATGAATTGATCCAATTAGTCAATCTATGTAATTGCCTATGTGATCTTGGTAAAATTGAGCCCCTAAACCAAATTTATGGTTCAATCAATTGTCTAACATGTATGAAACATGTACATGGCATAATTTACCCTACTATTATTAGAAATATAAACATTAAGGTAATCAAGTCACAAATAGGTGTCATAAGCAGCTCAAATATTTTTCAATTACCTTAGTGATTTGACCCTATATCCAATATCTTAAACCCTAAGTTACCATGTACCATTTAAATTTAACACTAAAACCTATACCATTTACATTAAATCATAAGCTATAATCCTTAAACTCTAAACCCTTTAAATTATAGACCCTAAACTAATAAATTTAGCCCCAATTAACATCCTTTATATATATAATAAGAATAAGGTTCATAGGGATTAACATTGTTAAAATTGCATCACTCACTACCAAAATTGACTTCGTAGGCTTAATATATGATTTGGGGGATAATTGATCCCAATATCACATTTTATAATCACAAATATGAGTTTAAGGCTTCCAAATTTGCCCTAATTGCCTACACGATTGTATAGATATACCCTAAAACCTATACCCTAATCCCTAATATTTAAATTTACTAATATATAAACTCTAAATCACAAATATAAACTCTTTAATACTTTAACCAATCATTTTAGCCAAAATTAACATCATTTCTAGACAAAAAATTAAGTTCATAGTGTTTTGTTTGGCCTAAATCACATGATTGATTACCCCATTTGACTAATTCACTCAATCTACACAATGACATTCAAGGTATAATGACAACCCAAAAACACATTTTATTATTAACAATTTATTATTATTATTTGGGGCTTTCATGTGCTTAGATCTTATTTTTCTAAGTATTAGGAGAAGGAAAAAATGACTTAAGAAGTAATATGGCATTTAATGCACTTTAGGAAACATATTGGTTGGTCACTTAACAAATTGAAAATGTAAGTGATATGGCATTTAATGCATTTTGGTAAATGTTCCCAAAAACATTTTCATGCCATGTATGTCAAAAAATCATGATACCTACTATTTTATTAAATGTACACATTGTTTCAATTTATGGGGAGTCATTTCCCTTCCATCACAATGTCAATTTAAAATTGTGGGCTTTAATGCAAGGAGAGATGCGAGTATCCATAAAGACAAGCCATTTTAGGGGAAAGGTCATACTAGTCGTGCACCTTAACTTTGGACCTTAATTGTAATCCCTAATCCCTAAAACATAAATTATAATCCCTAATCCATAATCTATAAACCCCATGCACTAATGCCTTAATCCCCAATCCATAATCACTTATCTATATTAAGTATAATGTGATCATATTGTTTAATAATGTGATTTCATTATTATTAACATAGGCAAAATTCAATCCTCATTACCAATTTCTAACCCCAAAGTTTATATTGATAATAACACAATCATATTATTGTCGAGATAATCTTCTCAAAGGGTTAGATGGGTTGGGACCGTATAGAAAACATAATACAATCACATAATGTAATAACCTGATCATGTCATTACTATTTTAATAATAATATCACTCATTAATGACTATTTTAGCCCAAATCTAGACTTTTATCCCCATAAATATTCTCTACATAGTTTTATAAGATCTACATACTTATGTACTTGACCTCACCTTTGAAAATTTAGCAATTATCCCTTCTAATGTGTTTTATATCACATTAAAAGAGGAAGAGGAAGTTGTTTAATAAAATAATAGAAGTAGAATAATAATTTTTTGAAGAGAAACACAAGCTACTAATGCAAAAAGTTCATGGTAAACATGTTACAAACCATAATCTTAAACCAAATGCCATAGATATTGAGCTAATTGATGATAATGAATTAAGGAATGATTAGATTAACTATACTCAATTGAATAATGTTGAAATTTACCATAATTAGATGTATAATAACAAAATTGACCATAATGAAATGAATAATAATGAAATTGAAAATAATGAATTAATTGATGTTGGAAGTTCACATTCAAAGTTCTAAGTTTTTTATTTTGTTGGTGATGAGTCTATGTATGATGATTCACCTCCCATGAATGAAGAAAATTTGATGGAAACAAATGATGATAACATTAA
This sequence comes from Torreya grandis, assembly GCA_037957365.1. NCBI lineage: Eukaryota > Viridiplantae > Streptophyta > Pinopsida > Cupressales > Taxaceae > Torreya > Torreya grandis. Next base: position 451,721 of record JARHVA010006425.1, read on the forward strand.
CCATCAATAAAATTTCATAGAAACATATAATGAATAAATTAACAATGAAGAATTTAATGTAATCCCACCTCTAAACAATGAAAGTAATAATAGTTTTGAAACATCCTCTCAAAAAATTCCACCATTACCAACACCTCTAAGAATTGTAAATAGAAAATACAAGTAATTAATTGAATTCGATGTTGTTTTTTTTATTATAAAAAAATAGATTTATTAGTCTTTTCGTTTTATTTGTTTATGTTCTAGTTAGTTAATGGGTTGGTTACCCGTGAGTTGGTTTCATTTAACCGATTTCTCTCCCATAAGCTTTTTAATGGTTTACATTATACATAAATAAAATATAGAATATTTTCATTGAATAAATTCCTCTAAATTTATTCTTTTACTTATTGGTCCATCATTGGTATCATGTCCATGTTTCTTAATAGGGGGAAGCCATATAGGGAAGGTGTTTGTTACATCGCTAAGATGAAAGAAAAAAACATATTGCACACAAAGAGGAGGTAAAAATAGGTAAAGAGGTGTAAGAATGTTTTTTGTAGGATTTGTTTCTCCCTTGTATTTATAAAAATAATATACTTGATAAGTTTGGTGGATGTAGCCCATCTTGGGTAAACCACGTTAAATCTGGTGTCTCCTATTTTATGCATGTTTATGATTATTTTATGTATGTTTGATTGATTTATTTCATAGTTTCTATTGAATGAAATTTGGGGATAAATTTGTGTTTTATTTTATCCTAATATAAGGGAATAACAAGATTTTTTTGAATCCTAATGTGCCATTTGTTTGATAGTACGATGCTTCCATATTAATGTTTGAATGATTTTTGATTTGATTCCATAACCTATCATTGTATAGTGTATCTTAATATATTATTCTAGTGCAAGTCATAGCCAATGGTATGCCTTGTATTTTTCATTTGAGTTTCATTTCTACTTTTTTATCATTTACTTGTACATCAGCTAGTATAATTTTAGTTTGTCAAGTAGAAGAATTGTATGGCATTTTCACAAATTTTTGGGTATAATACAACAAAATTTCTAGGTATAATATGTCATTTTCATAGTTAGTATATTACCATCTCTATCTAAAAAATTCTTCCACTTATTATCTTTAAATGGCCTCCATTTTTAAAGACCTAAGTCGCTATTGACAAATATGATCAGCCCACAACATGAGAGGAAAGCATAGAATGCCATTTGGGAAACTTTGATTGGCTTTTTATATGATTTGATAATGAATAGTGAATTTATTAACCAATTTTATCAAATAACCCACATTTAATGTAAGTATGGTTTATTTATTTGGAAGAAATCTATTCAGATTCATAGATAAATCTCACACATGCACATCCCTATATGTGTTAGAACATTACGGTAAAAGAAAAGTCTTTGAATGATGTCTTTCATTGCTTTCGTTTGGTACAATAATGTAAATTCATTCTAAATTCAATGCAATTTCCTTTAGAAAATTTATATGGCATAGTTAGCATTCGAAGGTGATTATTGATGCATTTAAATAAAGCATAAAACTAACAGTGATGACATAAACCTAAATTGTATGCAATATTTAAAATGGGATCCACCAATTAATAAACCATCACAATTTACCAAGTAATTTTAGAGGTAAGAAAAGTGAATATGAAGGTGAAATTTATATTTTATGTTTAATTTGTTTTTGTTTTTTTAAGACCAAAACTCTTGGTTAGATTGGGAGTTAAACCATTTCATCTCAATATTTGTTGTAGGCAACCTTTTTACAAAACAAAAAGGTCAAGGGTTCATAAACCCATTAAATTGTTTTTTGATAAAATAATTTTGAACTTATTTTCTATTGAAAAAATCAAATATTAGAGAAATAAGAGTGTAATAGGATTTATAAGTTGTAATATTTTTACAAGTCCCAATAATCTCTTTTAATCAGAAGGTACTTCGAAGGTAAAGGAAAAACCTTGATATCATTCCTTATTTCTTGATTTCATGCCATGGATAAAATTATGAGCTTAATTTATAAAAATGGATGTTTAAATCCTAAAAATTACAAGTAATGGTCAATGAACATGTAAGATACATTAATCTTTAATGACTTGTGGGAAGTAGTTGAAAAACCACCAACATTACCCATTGATGCCATAAAGCTTACACAATTTCATAAACATGACAGGTGTTCTTTTGCTTTATTGAAATCAACTTGTAGTGCACAAAATTATAATTCACATAGAGGCCATCAAGTGTGAAGCTTGTAAATAATGGAAAGATCTAAAGTAATTATAGATAAACAACCTACTTATAATAAAATTGATCTTCTTATGCAGTTGTTCAAAATTAAAATAATAGATGATAAAGATGTTTCAAAATATGTGTCACAAATTAAGAATTTGAAACAAGAATTAGTTGATGGGTTGTTTACCCATGAGTTGGTTTTCTTTAACCAACTTCTCTCCCATAAGCTTTTTAATGGCTTACATTTTACAAAAATAAAATATAGAAGATTTTCATTGAATAAATTTATCTAAATTTATTTATTTGCTTATTGGGCCATTAGATAAAAATATTTTAAAACCAATGCATAACAAAACGTTTGATCACCATTCAAAAAGACCGGCTTAACAAATTCGTGATACTTTCTTTCATAATTTGGAGTATGATATTCAAAGATGTCAATCATTTTTTTCATTGATAAATCTGATTAAGATGATACCTATAATGTATGCATTAGGACTAAGAACATCTAACATGGATGATGAAAATAATGAAATTGTTTAAAATCTACATGATGCATATCATACTGTAGGCACAATATCATGCACCAAAGATTGTAATGATACCTGGTGTATACTTATAACTTGTGCAATAAGTGATAAAATAAGGGGAAAATTAATGGTTTCAAAAATAAGTTGAAAGTTGAACACTTAATATAAATAAATAATAATAATGAAATCAACTGAAAGATGTGAAAGACTTAATCAGCCTAATACCAATGAGCTCTGGGCATCCTCTGGTAGACTTTCAAGAAATGAAAATTCTCTATTTGATACTCTTAAAGATTTACTTGCTCAAATTTGGAAAGACAATATAAGAGTTTTACCCAATGCAAGAGATGTTGTGAAAATAAGAGTTGATTCTCGTAATTGTGAAATGCATCCAAAAAAATTTATTAGATATGACTCAAACATAATTATAATCTAAATTTTCAGAAAAACATCCATAAATTTCTATTTCTCAAAGATACTTTGAGATGTCAAAACCTTTTTATGTTAAAATAAATCACACATGCACCACTTGTTGTTGTAGGCAACATGGTGAATTTTTAATGCACTATGATGTTTTTCACCATATTCATTGCACATTACATACTAACATTTTACAAGAGTGTGGCATTAAAATACCACCAAAATCAGCCAAGGAATTTATTCCAACTGTCTTCTAGAAAACATTGAATGGGAAATTATTTTACAACAAATCATGTTTAAATGGAAATTATAGTATTTATGATGGATTACCAAATTAAAAAAAAATATATCCATGAGGAAATTACAAGGGCAATTGGATAAGAATTAGTTTGTTTAATAAAATATAAATCAATGAATTATCAAGTAAAATATTTCAAATAATCTAAAAGGTGTGAGCTTGTTACAAAAAAGATACATGTTTTTAAATTTTCCATCAAATTTAGGGAGAAGATTATTTAAGACTATGAAAAGCACACACATAAGGTTAGATGGTTGGTTGAACATTTCAAGATATGCAAGGATACATTCCCACTTTGTTCCATTATTTCATTATTTGATTTTGCAAATAATTACACATTCAAACCCCAAATGGAAGTTCAATCATATTATTATTACTCATCACAAGTTGCCATATTTTTGCATATAACATTCATTCATACACCTACAAGTACAAAAAAACAATGTAAAATTTTAAGGGAGTACCATTTCTCTATCAATGATGATAGATCACATTGTTTAGAGTATGTGCAAGGTTATTTTTAAAAGTTCTATGAATATTTGACTCAGAAGGACATTAATTTCAATCAACTTTACATTTGGTTATATAATTGCACATCAAAATTCAAAAATACATGAATTTTTTATTGGTTAAGTAGGATGTACATTACCATAGCTAATAACACATTTGGAGTTTTACCGAGGTTGGCCATGGAAAAAGAGAGAATGATGGTGCTATAACATGTGTAAAAAGAGTTATTATAAGGGAGGATTTGAAATTTGAATAGGGTGTTCATTTGAAAAATAAAAAAATTATAGTTGAAAGGTGTAATGAGAACATGTGTCATGGTGCTCAACAAAATTCTAATATTCATAGACATTTATGGTTAATGGAGGAAGAACAATTGGAAAAGTATTAGGATTGTATGAATCTAAAAGGTTTAAGTGACTTCCACTCATTTTGTATCTCAAATTCAAGTTCTTAGACTATTCATACAAGACACTTGACATGTTTCTATTCTACATGTGTGGAATCTAATTGGAAAGAGTGTGAGTCATAAGAGTGGGTGGTTGATTGCAGTTCTAAATCTATAATTCTAATCAACACATATCATGTTCTAACAACATTGTATCTTATAAGATATGACACCATCAAATGACTTTGACCATGTGCTTGATCTAGTGTAGCCAGGTAGAATATTTTTCATTATGTGAAATATAATTTTGTTATTTATATATTTCATATTGTCACTAAAAGTGATTTATTGTGATATAGGGCATGTTTTTTTAGTTATTTTAGATGAGGATAACAAAGAACGTACTGATTACTACTTGTGTCAGTGTGTAAAGAGAAAGAAAAAATTGGCTTCGCCAATTACAAATGGAGAAAACATTGAATATCCCACTGGGTTAGTGGTAGTCAATAGAATTTGGTTTTGATGATATCCTATAAAAAAATTAGATCAATGGTTGTTTGAAGAGTTTTTAAATGTGTAGAAAGATACTGCATTATTCAAATTTGATTCTTTCAACTAATATTCAATTACAAAAATATCATGAGAGGCCATTAAATAGGAAACTATGGAAATTTTAAGAGTTGAATCATAAAGCTATTCTTGATAGTATAAAGGTCTGAGCAGATCCTAGTGGTTTGTTGAATTGAAATACATATGTATGTTGACTTTTCAAATGTAGATGCAATCAATTTTACAAATATTTTTTATTTTCTAGGTAGTAAATATATAAATTTCATTTTTAATTACTTAATAATAATTTATTGTATGTTAGTGGTGCTAGATAAGCTTTCACTTTCACATGGTTGGCACTATTAGTAAGGAATTCTATATTCTTGAATCTAAGAGAAGCTTATATATTATGGGTATTTGAATTTAGGCCAAAAATTTGCATTTTTCTTGTATTAGGAAGGGAGTTCTTGAGGGAAAAATGGGTGGTAGTTTTTTTGATTGAGCCTAACATGAGGATAATAACCTAGTCCTACATGTTATCCACCCCACCTAAACATGTTGGAGGTGTCAGTTTTCACTCAAGAAACATCAAAAATGGAGTTTTGCAACTACAACTTGAACTTTGACAATACTTGTTGTAAGTGTTTTTGCTCTCTAGAATGGTAGGGAAAATAGACTTATGGGTGGATTCAAATGTCATGGTGGTGTGATAACATTTAATTTTACTACATGGACATGATAAAAGTGATATATTCATAGGTGGAGGTCCCAGAGGTAGAAATGCTAGTTGGTGCTCAAGAAGTTGTTTGTTCACTTATAAAAACTTACATTTTTGGACCCGTCATTGCAACTTTTTTTAATGGATAGATATCAAATATGCCACATTAATTATCTAGGTTGATATTAGAGTGACTAATTAGGTACATTAGGGATATGACAGTTCATGGATATGACTTACAATTTTTGTTTTATGCATGTTTGAACTTAGGTTAAAAATTACATTTTTCTTGTAGTGGGAAGGTGTTCTTGAGGTCAGAATGGGTGGTGGGTTTGTTGATTAGGCATAAAAAAAGAAAAATAACCTAGACCTATAGGTTATCCACCCCATTTAACATGTTGTTGGTGTTAGTTTTCACTTAGGAAGCATCAAAATTAGATTTCTACAACCATAACTTGTACTTTGACAACATTTATTGTCAGTGTTTCCACTCTCTAAAATGGTAGTCTTTTTGGACTTTTGGGTGGATTCAAATGTTGTGGAACTTTGATAAAATGTAATTTTCCTCTCTCTATCTCTGTGTTATGTGTGTGTGGGGTCAAAGTTATATATGCATAGGTAGATGTCTCAGAGGTAGAAATACTATTTGGAGCTCAAGAAGTTGCTTGTTCACTGACAAAAACTTGCATTTTTGGACCCATCACTACAACTTGTCTAATGGATTGATATCAAAGCTTCCACATAAGTGTTATAAGGTGAAATTATAGAGATAAATGAGGTATGTGAAGGATATTTTGGTTCATGTATATGAATTATAGTTTTCATTTTATGTGTGTTTGAACTTAGGCTAAAATATTGCATTCTTTTTGTATTGGGAAGGGTGTTCTTTAGGCCAAAATGGGTGGTGGGTGTGTTGATCAGGTCTAAAATGAGGATAATAACCTATTAATATATGTTATACACCCCTTTGACCATGTTATAAATGTCAATTTTCAATCAAAAAGCATCATAATTAGAGTTATACAACCACAATTTGAACTTTGACGACTTTGATAATTTTGACAACTTAAACTAGAGCCCTAGAAAGTTAATGAGTAATTGAATTATTGATCTATTAAAAACTTTTAAAACTTTAAAAAATTTGATAATTTTGACAACTTTGAAAATTTTAACAACTTTGATAATTTTGACAACTTTGAAAACTTTGACAACTTTGATAATTTTTACAATTTTGACCAATTAACCTATTAACAACTTTGAAGATTTTGATAACTTTGAAAACTTTGACAAATTTGAAAACTTTGAACCATTGACCTATTTACTTATTGAAATATTAGGTGTTAATTTACATTTTGACCTATTAGGTTTTATTGAGTAATTGACCTATTAACTTATTGATCTAGAAAGTGACTTGTGGATTCTCCATTCAATGTATGTGATTGAATTAGTTTCATGTTATCCTTGAAGTTATTTGAGGCCATGAATATGTTATCATTTATATAGGTTTCAAGTGGATGAATGAATTTAGGTGGTAAAAAAGAAGTGACTACATAGGTCACAATCAATGAAGGGAGCTTGGAGTGATTCCACCAGGTTGGTAAGTTGTCAGTCATCATGATATTAGTTTTGAATGTGTTGAACCTATATAGACTTACATAAAAATGAGTAAGACATAGAATCGTATACCTTGTTTTGCCTATGGTCTAGTCCAAAATGAAATTAAATGGTTTTTTCTCATGAAAGGAGTATGAATTTTGAGTAGATAATGACATATAAATTGATAATGATCATGTTATTGTCATAGGCCTGTAGGGTGCCTTGGTGTACCTTGTTTTGCGTATATGTGGAATTGAATGTTGAAGTTTGTTTGAATGCTTGTAATAGGTTAAGTCAGGTGTGATTTGACTATGTAGTAACATCTATGATAGAATAATAACTCCTTGAGACCTATATCAAGTTTTGGTAAGTTTGAAACATAAGAAGATTGCCTAGTGAGAAGATAGTGAAAGAGTGAGAAGATGTTTGTGAATAGAATGTATGAAATGAGTTGGAGAATGAATTTGAGAGGTTTTTAAGAGGTATAATGGCACCAAGAGATATATAAAAAGTGTAAAATAAGTAATTAAAAATATATTGATGCCATTAATCCTAAGTGATAAGAGTGTCATTAGTCATTCCCACTACACACAATGAAATAAAAACTTTAATTTAAAAAAAAACACGGAAGATCTAATATTTATATCATTAAAAATAACAATTTTTTATCCTCATTTTTGCATGTACAACATTAAATAAGATATTCTATAGATAATAATTTGGAATATCAAAATAACACTATATAATAACACATAATGAAATAAAAATTACACAAATTGTCATTATAGGCATACAAAAAATTACATCTGCCAACATAGCATCTAATATTGGCTGAATTTCATATGCAAATATAAAATTCCAAAAAATACATTAATTTCCATATAAGTATATAAAAAAGTACATATCATGTGTAAGACATTATATTCATCAAATAGCCTCCCTCCATTTTCCTTCCCTGAAGAAGACTTTCCTTGGGATGCCCTGCTAGTAGATGTATACCCCTCTAATGCCTTGAATTACTCCAAGTTCTGACTATGGATCCTATTATCATAGATATATTGAATCTAATACTATTAAAATAAAATAATTATTATGAAATTAACATAAAATATATTCAAACAATTATTAATAAATTAATTTTAAACTACAATAAAAAATCATTTAAACATGTGCACTTATTGTAAGCTTGTGATCATGCTCAATCTATTTTTCATGCTAAATAAAGTTAATGGTAAGATAACCTATCCTAATAGTAATATGAAATATTATAGTAACATGATAATTTTCCCCAATCATCATTTGACTGGGACTATTAGCTATCATAAGACAACCTTTCATACATAATACATTTAAATAAGTTATATTTTCCCTAGCTATATGTACTAAAATTATTAAAATGATTCTATTTCTACAATTCAAAATTAAAAGAACTAATATATACCTCTATTAGTGCCTATGCATATGAAATTACAACAACAATGCCTATGTCTATCATAGCTCATAGAAAGGGAGGAGTGTGTACTCCAGCCATCAACTATTCATGTAAACAAGGTCATACATAGTTTTTGTTTTATTATTTTTGAGGAAATTTAGTGTTTAATTCCTAAATAATAAAAGGGTTTGAGTAAGATAAATTTAGCATATAATATTCCAAATTAAAGCTACTGATTTGTGAAATTTATTTGTAATTATAGATTTTCTAAAAATAGTAGTGAGAGGGAGAAAATTAAACTTATCTTATTATATGTTAATCCGACTAAAATAGAGAAAGAAAATTTGTGTGTAGGCCTAAGACACTATCATAAATAAGATTCTAGATTTTTATTTTTGATTGGATATGAGCACCAAAAGTGGATAGGAGTGGCACTAGTGTTATTGTCCTTTCCTAGTGCTATTGTTATGAGGATCTAAGCTTTCTAGGTTTTATTTACATGATCAATGTGAGCATATGTACCAAATTTTAGAGCCTCACTATTGATAGAACTCCATATAGAGTTGATTTTCTATGTGTCTTCTATTTACTTTAATAGAAACTTTAGAAAATAGGGAAAAGGGGTTAGTGTGTGTAAAATGCATTGGATGTAATTCACACCCTATGTGTGGGCACACTACCTACATACCAATACTCTGAGGAGGGATCAAGCCATATGTAGTTCTCCCTTTAAGAGTGCTTGGTGAAATAGTGAATGAAAATGTAATAAATACAAAAATTGGGTGTGCTTGAGATGACTAGGGGCTGGTGTAAGGATTTGAATTGGCTTGAAAGTGTATAAGTTGGCTATATGTAAAAAATAGGGAAGATTTATTGAGTGTTCTTACTTGTATTCTTACTTGCTTGAGTGATATTTTTTAACCCTTTCCAAATGACATTTGAATGGGAATTTGTAGGGATCTAATGGTCATGGATTAAATTTTCTCATGTTGGGCCAATAAGGAGAAGGATGGAAAACTAGAATAAATTGAATGTTGGGGATAGAAATGAGCTTGGACAACAACACTAAAAGTGGACAATAATGGCACCAATGCTTTTTTCCTAATTGGGTGTTATTGTCCTAGGTAGATGGGACCTAGGGGGATGGATTGGTCATGAAGAGAGAGTCCTAAATCAGCTAGGGTCAAGTCTAGAAGGCTATGGATGACTGAAAATCAATGAAAATAAGCCTATGAGGGTCATTAGATAAAGAAAGAGGGACATGTGGGTTGACTATCATTATCCATTCTCAAGTTACCATTTTTTGTATTTTATATGACTACGTTTACCCCCCTACTGAGTGAAGGTATATGATCTTGCATGTGTTGATCAATGTTTGGATTATGTGTCTAATCTCTCTGAGTAGGTGGCTCAAGAATACAAAGGTTAGATAGACCTTTAGCTCCATCATTACCCCATGAAGAAAAGTTGTAAATTGAGACTGGTATGGAATGTGTGTCATATGAGATAGCTCCTAAATATAATGAATGTATTATGATCTAAAAATGTTGACATGGATATCTGAATGTATGCTAGAAATTAGGCCACTCTTGGCCATTTTTAAAGATGGATATCAGGCTTGTATGAAAGCCAATCTGAAACTAAGAATATATCTTATGTGTAAGATACTTGATAACTCAAAAATTAGGATTGTAAGAAAGCTAAACCAAAATGATGCCAACCACCTATAGGTGAATTAAGGCATGCAACTATTGAGAATGCCTAGGTAATGCTAAATTTGAAAAGAAAGAAAATAAATGTGTCACGTATATTACCCCCAATCATTGGTGTCTAAAACATGGATTCTAATCTGAAAGATATACCAACTACCCTATTTTAAACTATAAGTAAGATCCATCATGCCATGCATGATACCCCCTATATCTAGATTATTTGAGCAAAAATGTATTGAAACTACTGATTCTAGTCTAAACTATAGCTAACAAAATTATAACTAAGCTTACCTTTTCATCTATTTTTAGAAAATCTAATTTTTATGCTATTTGGATAGGGGTACTAGAAATAGATAGTGCACCACCAGTACTATAGTCTAGTCTCAACACTATTATCTTGGGCCAAATCTGATGACTATTATGGATTCTTGACTATGTGTCTGGTCTAATCTAACTATTTTTTTATTTAGTTGTTGTTTTGGTGTTCTAAAACTATATTTTTTGATCGATAGGATCTATGATCTCTGTATAAAAACCCTTGTTTGTTTCCCCCTCTTTTGAGGGTAGGAATAGGTACCCTATAATGACTACCCTTAGAATAAAAAGCCCTACAAGTGTGTTAAGATATTAATATACATGATATAGAATTGATAATTAACAAGATATCTCAAGATATAACATGGTTTGTATTAAGATATTGTTAAATAAATAGAGGTATGCCTAGATATATATAATAATGTAAAAACATGTGCAATATACTAAAATAGAAATGATAGTCTGGTTAGTTTTTAGTTATTAGTTGTTAGTTGAAAGGATGGAGCATGATGTCCATCATGACATCAAAGAAAACATGAATAATGCATGATATAGATCATGGCATTGTAAAAAATTGAAATAAATCAAACAACAAGCACACAAAGCAAGAATCAAGAAGCATACAAGGGTGGCCAAGGGGCCAAGCAAATAAGGGACATGGTCACATGTCAATCAAACTGAAAAGCAAGCATACAAGGCATGTTAAAATTGCACATACACATATAGCTGAAACAAGTAAATTGGCATAAAATCCATAATCACAAAGAGGACTATAGGAAAAGGACATTGGAAAATGTCCTATGTCCTAAGTCACACACATGAACATAAGCAAAGAACATTAGAAAATGTCCTAAGGCACATACAAGAGATAAATAGGAACTAAGAAATGTAATCACATCAAGCCAATGCTAAGAAAGAAAAGAAAGCATATAAGAAAATAAAATCACAAATAAATCTAACTAATCAAAGCAAGAAGTAAATGTATGTAAGACATGTTAGTACAAGACTAGGTATATCCAAAGAAATACATAAGTTCTAAATATTAGTGACTATCGATAGAGTAAGCTATGTAAGATAGTGAATAGTGTACATCAACATAATAAATAGAGTGTGTGGTGTAGGAATGACATAACCTGGATAGTGTAGTCATGTAGAAGATGCCCCCAATGGATATGTATATTGATGTGTGTCTCGATGTAGAAGCAAGATGCCCCCTCAATGAGTAGAGTGAAGCAATCAAAGAGTTTGATGTCATTGTAGACACTCAAATAAGATAAATTGAAGCATGGTAATGTAGAAAAATTGACATATAATAGCATTAAAAATAGATGTAAGTCATAACATAGTAGTAGCAATGTAAAGCATAGATGATGCACACAATCAAAATGTTTTTGGTGGTTTTTTGACATATTTGGATGTTTTCAAATTTTTTTAAAAGTTTTTAAAGATATGTATAAGCAAGCATAAGAAAATATGTGCAATTAATCTAGGAAAGGATGATACTAACTGATGATTCTCATGCGAGACTCCCTATCATGGTGTCTTATATCAAGGAGAGGAATCGGGCATGATCATGGAACATGATGGAAATGCTGAGACTATGGATCTGAGAGTTATATATGCTGTAAATGATCTAAAATATTTGAATTAGAAATTTAGTGTGGGGTCCCCTTGTGACTCTAAGAAGTATATCCAATTGTAGGGTTCTTAGGGACCCATTTGGTAATAGGAGAAGCTCTTTAAAAATGTGCTCTGTGAGTAGATTCATGAGATCTCAATGATACTACCCTAGGTGTGAACACTGTAGCTGAAAGCTATCTAGAATCCTAAAATTGTGGAGATTTATGGACATTTTATGATGGTAATGGATGCTTCAACTATGTTTGAATCAAAACTAGAGGAGGAACTATAACTAGTGGCAAAATTGAAACTAGTGACTATGGAATAGTATATGGTTCTGAAGTGGGGAGTGGTAACTCATATGAAAATACACCAACTATAATAACCTAATTAGTGTGAATGAATTTCATGCATATATGAACTATAAAAGGTACTAATAAAAGTTTTTGAATTCATGTTTGACCAAGTAACATGTCAAAAACTCTTGCACTAGGAAAGTAGTGAATGGTATGGCTATGTGTGTTGGACTAACCTGTAAAGGATGTATAATTTCACCCAATGAACTCTATATGTGCCCACAGAATCCACTAATAAATATGTATATCTAGGTTATATCCTATTTTGAATATCTAGAATGCTACAATAATATCATAATGGACATGTTTACACTAGATCCATTATCGATAAGAACACTATGAATAGGATGATTATGAATAAAAGCTCTGATAAAGAGTGCATGATAATCTAAATCATCCTTGATGATATCTTTCTCTTAGAATGAGATGAAAGTTCTATCTATAACTCTAGAATTTTATACACTAATCATGTTGATTAAAGGATGTGTCTCACATTAAGTTGCCTTGTATGTATCTGGTGGTGGATGTGCATGATATGCATGGTGAACCCCTGATGTGTCCCCTATCTCCTATTTGGAATGTTGTGGAAAAGGATATAAAAATATTTTAAATGTTTTATCCTATGTTTTCTTTTCCTAACGAGGCTAAACTGAAGTGCCAAGATCAATATGATTTCCATCTATTAAATCCTGTATCTTGTGTCTCAAACTGATGCATCTATTTGGTGTATGGCCTAGTACCCTATGAAACTTGTAAAATACATGCTAATCATATCCCTATAAAAGAGGGTTTATCGGTTCAACTTCTTGAATAAGATGGAGAGATATGATGTTACCATCCAATAGTTTTTTTAAAACTCTAGCTAGAAAATTTGGTAGATTGGTAAATGTACACTAAGGAGGTGCTGATAAAACCACTCGGTGAGGGGGCTCTAATGTTGTATTAACTATAGGTTGATTATGACTCTTGTTATCATTGACCTTTAATTGATATTAGAATTTCTTTTACTCTTGTTTTTTTATCTGAGATACTTGTGTACGTAAGTTTTCCCATTGAAATTAACTTGATTTCTCTTGGCTTTAGTGTGTGACACAATTAAATGAAGGAAGAGAATCTTTTGAACATAATTGATTTATTTAACATTGGTAGAAGACTCCATTTAAAGATATCCCATAACTCTTGATAAACCATGGGGTTAGTCATCTTAGCCAAGATAATATTATATCAAAGAACATAATCTATGAGATGCTCATGTAACCTTTGTTTCTATTATGCAACTTGAGCATATGAAACTTTATCACCAATGTTAATGCTGAAATGAGCTAGGAACATGTCAGCTAAAGAATTGAATGCACTGATCGACTAATTTGGTAAACTATAAAACCATTTTAAATCATAATCCTTTAAACTTCATGGAAATAACTTGGTAATTAGCTAGTCATTGGGTACATAGTCTAAGCATGCTACATGAAAATCTCTCAAATATGTCTTTAGAATACCCTTTCCATAATATAGAGTAAGCTTGGGGTGAACAAAACCTTATGACAAGGGCAAGAATTAATGTGAGATGTTAATGGTATATACAAAAGAGAAAAAAAATCCAAAGCCTACGTAGGTCTATTGGTACCTTGCTCAAGATGTAGCACCTTGGATTGAAGAGAGCTTATCTCTTGCACAAGGGCTACCACATCAAGAAATAGGGATGTAATAGTTGTAATTGGTGGCACATAGGTAGGTTGGGATGATATAGGGGGTTGTTGAGACATATTTACGCCCATAGTGGCATTTACAATTTGTTGCTCTGTAGGGATAAAAATCTCAATTTATTTGGCCTTTTTGACTTCGATGAGAGATTATAATATAAGAGTATGATCTCAAGGTTGTTCCCTAAGTCTTTCTCTAAAACTTTAGAGGATAAAATATTTGTTGAGTAAAACTTCATTATCAATAATGGGTGGAAGCAGATCAGTAGTCTAATATGGTAGAGCATGAACATTGGTGTGTACATCATCATTGGTTTTCTCATATTGTGCATTGTTTGAATTATTCTCATTGAAATTAGTGTAATCTAAATGTGTAGAATCTATAGATGGAGTCTAAAATAGTTGTGTATCCATAGTATATGGTCAAGTTGAAGGAATTTGAGTGAATTCAAGAGGATTATCACTAAGTCTTGAACTTCATCTCGAAGGAAGAGATGTAAGGAGCTTAGGTGGAATAAGGAAAACAAAGTGGATATTAGTAGAAAAGATTAATCAAATATAATTTAAATAAGAACTGGAATGTGTATAAAAAGGATACAAAGCTCACAAACATGTCAAGTGATAACTCAAGAAGTAATGGGACCTAGTATATACAACTAGGGTTTGACATATAATTATTTTAAAAATGTACTATGTAATTTTGAAATTGAATGTGAACTTTTGAGTAAAATATGCAACTAAAAAATAAAAAAATTATTGGAAAATTTGTGATTTAATAGGACCTAGTAGATGCAACTAGGGTTTTTAGGATTTTTTTTTTTTTTTTTGAAATTACTCGGAATTTTTAAAATTTGAAGTGATTTTTTGATTTTAATATGTAACTAAAAATTTAGAAAATGATTGGAAAATTAATTGGGAGTTAGTTGATGCAAATAAGGTTTGAAATAAAATTATTTTAAAATTTACTACTAAATTTTAAAATTTGGGATGAATTTTTTCTTAAAATTTTCAAGAAAATTTTCAAAAAATTATGGAAAAAATCAGCTAGGAATTTACACTAGGGTTTCTAGGGTTTTTATGTGTAATTTAAATTAAGTTGGGTTCACCAAGTGTTTTATTATTTTTGGGTAAATTTAATGTTTAATTATTAAATAATAAAATGGTATGAGTAAGATAAAATTAGTAAATAATAGTCCAAATTAAATCTTCTAATTTGTGAAATTTATTTATAATTATATATTTTCTAAAAATAGTAGTGCGAGAGAAAATTAAATTTATCTTATTATATGCTGATCTGACTAAGATAGGATCTATTAGTCATCAATTGAATTCACTCATGTTAGGGTAACAAACAGAAAGATGGGGAAATAGAATAAATTAAATGTTAGGGTGAGAAATGAGTTTGGACAATAGCATCAAAAGTGGATAACAGTGACATCGGTGCTCTTGTCCTAGTTAGGTGCTATTATCCTAGGTAGATTGAACATCAGGGGATGGATTGGTCATGAAGAGAGGGTCCTAGATCAGCTAGGGTCAACTCTAGAAAGCTACGAATGATTGGGAATCAGTAAAAACAAGCCCATGAGGATCATGAGAGCAAACAAGAGGGACCTATAGGTTGGGTATCATTATCTATGCTCAAGTTACCATTTTTTTCATTTTATATGATTATAGGTTTATATAAATTACATCAAATCTTATATATTGAAACCAAAATGAACAATAGAAACACTTATATATATATAATATCTATCTATATAATTACATGAATGCAATGACACATTATAGGAAAGAATAAGACAAGCATGCATGTGAAAATACACTTAAATATCTAAACTGATAAGCCATCTATTGAAGTGTTAGAGCAGTAGCCTTGTACCAAAACCAAAATTAGAGGATTAAAGTGAAAGGGAATAAATAATATACTAGTTTCTTTTTTTTCATTAATAAATGTAAATATACTTTGGTCAAGATCTTCAATTTATACTATATTACATGTTAGACTATATTGGTTGTTGATGTATTACTTGTCCAAAAAAAGGGGTTTGACTTAGGTAGGACCCTCATAACTACTTCCTTTTGGATGAATTTTCATGTTTAGTAGATTACTTAGGGATATTTTAAATTGTGTTTTAAAGGTGCCTACATTTGATGGAGTTGAGTGATGAAGCATGATTGGCTTTCTAGGATTATAGAAAAATTAATGACTAATGATTTGGCCATACTATATATGACAGGGATACTCTAGATTATGTAGGTGAGTATTGTTGTCCCATTGAGTAGATTCCTTTACAACCTATTCAACAACTAAGATGTGTCATAAAATAGTTTTATTTTACCACAAGTCCTTTGAGAGTGCACTATCACTTTCAAGGTTGTGACTAGGATACTAGACTTATCAGCTAAGGGTAGGGTTGTGGCCTTGATAGAGGATTCTGATAGAGGTGAGTTTCTTAATTAGGTGTAATAATTTGGTTATTTTGATGCACATAACATAGGTTTTAAGTATGGTGTAAGACTACTGGGGGTGTAACTTGGGTAATTATCCTAACCCTCTAAAATGATATTATAGGGATATTTTCTTCCCACCTGGTGGGAGACAAAGGGAAATATTTCCTTTTGTATAGATTGGCACCTATTTTTAAGATTATTGAGGAGAGAGGATGTAAATTTGCATGGGTATAAGAGGTGTTAGCATATGCTTAAATGGATATATATTAGATCATGAGGTTTGTGTCTATGTTTATCATCCATCCTACACTCATCATGGGCTAGGTGTATGAGCACATGACCCCTTACTAGTTAGGGTTAGAGATTAGGATAGTTAGGTCCATTAGGGATTCTAGTTGGATAGGTATGCCACCATTGAGATATTTTCCATGAGTAGTGGACACATTGATAATTATATATTGTTAGCTCTACTATATTAGGGTATTTTACGATAGTTTGTGAATGAGGTGGACACTCTACTACCATCATGGGAAAAAATAAGAGAGTACTAATTGGAGGATTACATTTATAAAAATATCCTATATAGGTTACAATTATGGTAGGATGCCAACATTAAGTAGAACCACCACCATAATATGTATATACTTAGATATAAAAACAAGCATAGGATATAGGGTGAGGAGATGAAGTCTAGGGTGAAACACTTGGGTGAGCATACACTTATCAGAGAGGAACCAATTGGATAAGAGGAGAATGCTAAGATGAGGTCCAATTAGGAATTATATGTAGACTGGCATAGAGTTACCTAAGTAAAGTAGTGAGTTGGTTTATTTTTAGTTACTTTCTATGTTAATTTATAATTTGTTACTTAGTTACTATTTATTTATGTGACTAGAGATCTAATGTATTATATTTTTCTATGGTTTTATAGTCAATCACTTAGTGGTGGATCATGATCAAAGAAACTTTGGTTAGTATTTTTTAGGTGAGGATTATTTGATCCTCCAAAATATTTTGGTGGATGTGGTTATCCATGTGTGAATAATCAAGAATGCATATGTTTTTCTCCCTACTTATCATACATATGCGGAGTTCCCTCATAAAAAGAGAGAGATAGTTTGCCTAGAGGAAAATGTGGCTGATTTATAATCTTAGGTGAAGACTCTCAATGAGATTGTTATGGCTAGGGGAGGTTAGGCTCCATTTAGCCAAAAAATAGTGGGAGGTACATCACCTACATAGGTATAAGCAAGAGACATAAAAGTAGAGAAATAGTATCCCACATCATTCATCAACATTAGGTAATTATCATAGGATTAGGAGTAGGATCCATAATCAAAACCTCTATATGGGGATAACTACCTCTAATAGGACCTTAGGGTCACACCATTGTATCTATTTTATGGAATAAGAAAAAATCATTCCATGAGTGTGATTATGAACATAATGTTTAGTAAGAAAGAGATAGCAATATATATTACATTCAATATCATCCACTAGGGGAGCTCATGACAATGGTGACACATATCAAATCTTGGATGGAATTCCCTACAAGCTAAATAAAGTGAAAAGGGTCTTAAATTCAATGGATGAATATTTATTAAGGAAGATGATGCTTGGATAATAGGTATGAAAAGGTGCTTTAGGATAAGATATTTTTCAATAAATAGTATGGATATGCTATTTATTTTAGAACTTTTAGATGAAGCAGCCTTGTGTTGGGACTATTAAGAAATAATTATGAAATTAGATATGCCCACAGTCACTTGGGTGATGTTTTAGGAAAGATAACACTACTTATTGTATATCTACTTAAGTTATAGATAAAATGCATTCCATAACCTCTATAAAAATACAATACTGAAAAGGAATACAATGCATGGTTTTTAACCTTAATTTAGTACATGGGATATATGTAAACAACTTATTTTTACATACAGGTTGTGTTATTTTTACATTAATTCTTGAGAAGAGAAGTCAAAAATTAGATGTAAAGAGAAAAACATATATGTAAACCACTGCAATCATAACAAATTCAAATAGAAAACCATATATGTAGATAATTTTTACCTTTGTATAGGTAAATGGTGTCATCCTAATAGGGGCAAATGCAGTCATGGATGGCCCAGTAGTTGGATCCCAATATGAAAATAATGGTTGTGACAATTCAAAAGCTATAAATGCCGGTTGTGATGATGAAATAACTGTCACTTCCTGCAACATAAAAAATTACATATATAGTATATTAAATTTCTATGTAAATTAATTATTAGCTTAGAAATTAAATTTTCAAATATAACTTAAATTTGACATGACATTTATATAAAAAAATCCCTGCATCTATGTGGTGACTGGTGTCTGCATGCCAAATGTGCATGATAATAACTCATCACTCATAAGAATATGATATAATCCATGTGAACCATTGAAACCATCATCATTCAAAGGTCCCACACATATAGGTACACATGAACTGTAAGGGTGGGGTTGATGTTGAGTAGCCTATAGCCTATCTATAACATCACTTTGTGAAAGCTTACTCATATGCTGAATGAGTGTATCAGTGACTAAACTATGAGAATGGATAGTGTCTATCTCCATAAAATATTAAACCATAGAGTGGATCTTAGGATCAAGATACACATCCACCCATGCTAATTAGGTGCATGATATGCACCTATTTAATCCTATATAGATCCTTTTCTTCAGTCTTAAAACTCACTAAAATAATAATAACAATCAAGTTGGATACAAACTCATAGTAGAGTTTCTTCAAAAAATATAGTGGAACCTCATGGTTGTTACATGGTGGATATTCAGATACCATCCACCATCAATCCCAAAAATTGGTCATGATTAATTTATGTACATAGTGATAGATAGGAAATATTTAGGGGTTATAGGAAATGGGGCATTGGTGGTTAGGCTAATGAATGGGGCACAAATGTTAGCTTTTGAAATATCCAAATTCTTTCCCTAAAGGATTGATAACTAGTTAGCATAATATGCCATAAAAGTATCCCTATATGAGGTCCATCAGTCAATTTGACTTGTTATAGAGTCAATTTGACATAATAAGGTTTGTAGGGAATCAATTATCTGGGTGCGGTGGGGGTTGTTCAAGCTTGGATCCCTCTTTACATAAATTAAGTTCTCAATTTCAATTTTGTTTCCCAAAATGTTGTCAATCAAAACCTCTTGACTACCAAGGGGTTTTGGGGAAATATAGGAGGGTTAGATGGAGGGATAGGAGGAATAATAGGGTTTTTTAGAGGGCTAGGAGGAGGAACAACTAGAGGCTTCTATGGAGGTTTGTGAGGGTTAGCAAGATGGGCTATTAGAAAAAATAAATTAAATTAAAAAACATGGGTTAAAAATGAAAATTATGAAAAATTAAGGTTAAGTAGGGAATATTTTGATCACTTACCTCTCCTACATAGTGGCATTATTGATCAATAGGTCTATGGGGTGAATCTTACAGCTTCTTGGCACTCTCTAGAGTCTTCTAGGTAGAATGCAATTATGGAAGCATGGGTAGAGCTAGGGAACATGAATTTAAAATGAGTAATTTTATGTTCAGGTTTTCCAATTTAATTTTTTATACACAATTAATTTGATTGCATTATTAACGTGATCATGTTATTATAAATGTCAATAACACAATCACATTAATAACATGCTCACATTATTATTTAATATAACATGATTCCATTATGGCTCAATAATCTTGAGCCTATATTTAAATAATATGATCACATTAATTAAATAACATGATCACATTATTAATTAATGTGATCATGTTATGGGTAATGTCCACATAATTGTCCCTTAGCTCCATGCACTTACCCTTTAATAATAAATCTATCCATAGCAAGATCAAAGAAGGATATTGGATTTAATTTAGCATGAAAAATAGTCAAGCCAAGAAGATAAAGTTTACCACTTAATAATGTGTACAATTATGACTAATAATGATAATGTGTAAGATTCAAATCCATCCTTGTGCAAAAGGAATATTTATTGTGATTTTTGATAACACTGAAGATAAAAATGAGATATTTAGTGATGAACTTCGGTGGGAATGGAGACATCATGTGTTTATGGCTCAGACATGGCACCCTGATTTCAACCCTTATACTAAAATTTTCAATTTAAAACCTATTTGTATTAGGCTTCCCAACCTCCCTCTTCAATTTTGGGAGCATGATGTCATATAGACCATAGCAAAATCCATTGAAAATTTTTAGGGTGTTGACCGCAAAACCTTGGAAGGGATTCATTAAATTTATGCCAGGATTTTAGTAAATGTAGATGTTACTAAAGATTTATTTGTGCATATTGAACTCAATTGTTGGGAATAGAATATGGATGCAGTCACTAGACTATGAAGGTCTTCCCTTCAAATGCCACAGATGCTTCCAAAATGGACATTTGGTAAATGTGTATCCTAACCTTAAAGATAAAAATAAAAATTCTTGGTAGAAGGAAGATGGCCCTAAAAATGTTAATGTACAAGTGATTATAGAAAGAGAAGGAAGTAGTAAAACTCAAGTTTTGGGTCCAGTTGAATATTCAGAGGAAGGGTAGAAGCTAGTCTCAAATGAAGATGTGGGTTTGGCCCAAAATGAAGTTAAACAAGCATAAAAAATTCCCAATCCCTTGGGGAATAAAAATAAAGATTGTCAAATTAAAGGTGGGTATTCAAATAGTGATTCATTGGCATGGTTACCATTTGGAAAATTTAGAAGCTTCATTGATACCCATTCCTATCCTTCATGATGATGGAGGGGAATGGATGATTGTTTGTAACAAAATAATTCAAAGAAAGAAAGTTTTTGTTGATCCTAATATGAACCTAGATCATCAAAGAAAATAGTTTTGAAGGGTCCTAATTTCATTATTGTTTTGGAATAGTTGTTGTAAATGTGTAGTTTTTTTGTTATTGTTGTATTATTGGTTTATTTTTTGTTGTTACTATTATGTTGGTTTACATTGGTTGATTGTTGTAGGCATTCTTGATTCTAATGGTTTGAATATCATGTCTATAATTTTTTATATTAGGTATGGATCCTTTAAAAAATCATTTTTACCTTTAATAGAATAATACTTAAAATAACTCATCAATAAGAAATTATAGCTTAATAAAATGTTTATGGTTTTCACATTGTATTCCAAGGTCAAGATAATTTATGAGGAGCAATCCAAATGGATAAGTGGCTAATCGCAACCATTATCAAAAGCCATAAATTATACACATTCAACTTGATTTTAAAAAGATAATATGATTAGTAGGTGTACACCATTATCATATGGCCTAAAATCATTACAAATAACACTCTCCATAATAAGGGAGGCATAGTATAACCAACCTTGTAAGATAAATAGGAAAAACATATTAATTTATATTTTAAGTGTAGGGTATGCTTAATTATAATGAAATAGGTTATGAAACTATGTTTTAAAATAATTATACAAATAAAATTAATTTCTTACAAAATCATCAAATGACTCAAACTTAATAATCTCTAGTCTTATATAGGGGTCGACCTAGCTGGTTAACTATAGTCAGAAAGAAAGATATAATATGTATATAATTACATTGTATTAAATAAGATGGAAATAAACCACAAGGTGTATCAAAAAAATGAAATATGAGTGGGATGAGTAGAAGACAAGACCCCAAAAATATGTGTTATGAATTCATTTTATTCAGACCATATGAAGTTATCTTTTGGGTTAAATTTATATCTATAGTCATGATTTTATAAAAGCTATGGGGGGGGAGGCTAAATAGTTAACACAATACTATTATAAGTGCTTAACATAATTTTTTTGAATGAATGCACAAATCTTCTGATACTCTATCCAAATAGGTATTTGAATCTAACTCAAGTTGGGCACAACCCTATGATTATTCTCAACAATTTTTTTTTCCAAAAATCATAATGCTCACAACCACACATAGGTGACTCAAACCAAAAACTAAGTGCTGCCAAAATAATCCAATATGCCATAGTAAGGTAAAGTAAAACTAAATTTATTTACTCATAAATACATTTGGGTTTATTATTTAATAGCAACTCCAAAGGAATAGAATAAATAAAAAAATTATCCAAAATAGATGAAACTGATTTACCTAGTTTATGTGAGAATATAGCATGTTATTTCATTTGTTTTCATCAAAAACCCCCATATCACATAGACCCATAGTTTCCTCATTGTTAATAAAATTTAAGGTAATACTTACTTGTATATTTTAATTTTAGTCTTAACAAGAGGTTGTGATGCCTTAGATTGATTCACCCTTCTTTTTATCATCTCCTTTTATGCCCAGGAGAACTTGGGTCTTCTTTCTAAAAATCACATATAGGCTCTTTCCCCCAACTCTTATGTTGTCTTAGGTAGAGGACCATGACTATTTAAATCAATGGAAACTTCCATATGACAAACCCCCAACTCCTATGCCATGCTTCTCATAGGTGTTCCATACTAGTATTTTTCCTAGAAGATTGATGCGTAGAGGGAGGCAGTTCATGGCATTAGGCCAAAAGTGAAATTTTAAATAACCCCTCGTTAATATGTCTTTATCAAAGCTTCTAGACTCTACTTGAGCTTTTCCCCCAAAACCACCGAGTCACCAAGTCAAAACTACTAATATTTCTAAGTATAAAATAATAATGACAATTTTAAGATCAAAACCAAGCTAAACCACATCCCACTACTGCCATGCCAAACTTATCATTTAAGTGAAAATGACAAACCTAACTATTCCTAGGAAAGTTAATGACCCAAATTAACAAGATATTTTGACTTGATAATGCTCATTATAAGCCCATAGGACTTCAATAAACTAACTTATCATAAACAAGACATAATAATATTTATTATAATATTATGGGGGCCTAAGTCATGATCTAACCATTTAAAAAGGGACTATTATTTTTATGTTAAAACATAAGGGCTAACATCTAAGGTTACATAATTAAATATAATAGAGAGGAAAGAAGTTTAAAACTAATAATGCAAAAAGTGATTTAAAACAAAATCTCAAACATTAAAATTGACACTCGATCACACAACATGAATAGGGATGATCAATGATCCCAAAACTCATTAAATCCAAACAAAATAAAAAAATGACACAAGTGATCATTCATAAAATAACACGAAGACAATAAAATTAAGTCACCTAAATCAAAATACTTAATACAAACCATGTCTATAATTATCACCTTGATATTTTACCCATCGGTCCCAATTTGACTACTCATAAAATTTATTTACTTTCCTAGTGGCCTAAGTCCACAAACAAGCTTAGCTCATTCAACATGTTCCTTCAACCACCAAATAAACATCAATATTAAATGATCCAAAAATATATAGCCATAGTAATAAAAAATTATATGAACATAATAGAAGAACTTATCATAAAGTTAGTAGATATATAAATCTACTAAATAATGTATCATAGTCAATATCACAGTGTCCTAAAAAAAAGTAATCAATTATACTAGGTAGTCATAATGCTACATTGTCTAAGATGATCCTACAAGGTTATTATGCCAATAATAACAAAATTATTCTCAACGTGAATTTTTAACATCCTCCCCCTCTTAGAAAGGAGTCATCCTGGTGACTAAATTTAAAAACCAAGGACCAAGATATCCATAGAGACTCAATCATTTTATTTAGAAAAATTTCCACTACTCAACTATCAATGATTGAGTTTTCAACAAGGGTGACTACCCCTATGATTTTACCCAAACATACTAAGTATTTATATGTACTTTATGTACATACATAACTCAATCATAAATTTTATTAAGAATACCATTATCTTACTTATCAGTAAAGTGAGAGGGTATAACACACAATCTAGGTAGGGGACATTTAGTCCCAATTACTTGATGTTTCAAGTATGATTATAAAGACAACCATGTCCTTTTTCAACCAGCCATAAGAATTGTCTTATTAGCTCATGTGTCACTTTGTGACACCAAGAAGAATAATGGGGAGCTATATAATCCATTATAACATTATATTCCACTCAAATATCCTATCTTGAGGCATAATTATAGTATTAATTTCTCACAAGGCCATTCATTAACAGCCAAACTATTATTTATAACCTTGATAACAGGTCTATCAGCCTAAATTTGTTCTTATTTTAGAATTAACCATCGATATACCATAGTTTAAACACAACTCTACTTATCACAATTCATCCACCCATGTAGGCATGACTTTTAATCAATTCTAACAAAAGCAACATTACCGACCATGGGAACAAATTTTCCATCTCAATAAATACCAACAAGGAGTTTTCATTATCTTTCAGGCACATCCTTTTAATATTTTTACCTTATGTAAGATAGGCATATTTAATATTTCTATGTATTTAGATCAAAAATTTGATAGTGAACCACCTTTTAGATAGTTATCCCTCCTATTATGAGGAAAACATTACCATATAAATTTACAACTTTTCATGATAACGAATATAATTATACAATCCAACTAGATTCCTACATGTTTCATAACCTAAAGCAATGTATTTACCAACACATGCTATGCATCATGCCTAACTTAATCAACATTCATCATATAATGTTATAACAATATAATAATTCATTCTGTATGGTGTTTTCTAATTCAATAATTACCATTCATGGGTTAGTGAAGCATCCCACACCAACCACACTGAACATTAGAGAAGTTATACTAGTCATTTAAATGCAACCAAAAATATTATAACATGCTCTCCATAACTTTTTGAGCTCACATGATGGCTACATGGATCACAATCCCACCATCTTAATGCACTTTCCTCATGGTAACATTTAAAGGCTACCCAAGATTCTAAACCTTCCTAATTAGGACTTATAATGCTCATTTTGAGCATAAAAATATCATATATTCTAGTCATGATTTGAATCAAATCATAAATATATTCATCCCATAACATATATATTAGATATAAATAAATTAATACCTCGTCCATAACATGTTTGCACTTATAGGCTAGCACTTGCATATATTTTAACAAGTACCACCTTCCTAGTTTTGCATAAATGCCCAAATTATTGGACTAATTGGTGATTTAAAAGGATATACAATAAAATTTCATATGGGTTATTTTTAAAACAACCTCCAAAAGGAGGATAAAGTAACAATAAATCTATAAAGTGACCATTATACACTAAGATGTCACGACCAATATGTGGCACTTGTGGTGCACACTTTGAATGAATCAAGTGGATGCTTTATAAAAAGGGGAAGGGTGGGTTGTTATCCTATGAGATACTCCACTCCATAGCCTATACTTAGTCTAAACCATTATGTAAATAGTGTTTCTCTAACCTCAACCTCATACTTACATTGATGCTCATAACCAAAATAATGATGTGAGATTACAAAATACATCATGGTGTTATACCTTGGTAGTTCAAACAAAGGATTTGACTTTAGAATAGGAATTACACTACACAAGTGTTTAGAGTTAACAATTTCATGGTTTAACAACATAAAAACACATTCATATCGTAATATATATACTTGAACACTCATACAACTAGATTGGTAACATAAAATGTTCACATGTTTCATGTGGTTAATCAATTTCACACCTTAAAAGGGTTTATATAATAATGCATATGTATGAATAATTTGCATAAGATAGGCAAAAATTTAGATATAGGTAGTTATGCTAAGGTATTTTTCACATTACAATAGTTAAACATAGAGGTTGATGAAGCACAAGGTTCCATCGATCCACCTGATGTCTATATGTCATATAAATGACACTAGATACTCATCAAATAGTACTACATGATTAGTCCCAAGGATCTTATATTAGGATAACCTTCACTCAAGGAATTTTATGTTCTAACAAGGCCTATTTATCTGCATGAGTTTCTATAATTTCACCAACAATGTTCATGCATCATCGATAAATGGCTCATGATACCTAATAATAATAAGATATCCAAAAAATATCTTAACTTTCCCAATCAAGTAAGCAAAGCTCACCCCATTAGGCCCTATAGGCTTGATCCATGCCCTTGAAACTCTCAAGATATCATATGTTAGCCTCATCAAATGGCTTGCTTATGAAATATTTCAATGGACACCAATGCATTATATCATGATTCCAATAAAAAGATTATATCTGTACTCTACCAATTAACTCAATCTAACAAGTCAGAGGTTGAATGTTGATGCTTGCTTTAACACAACATTCCTTTGAGAAAAGGGTGAGCTTGGCCAAGGCTCAAGGTGAATGTTATACCACTACCATGGGAATTAAAATTTCCCAAAATCAACAAGTTTAATCAAAAATTGAATTAACATATTCACAGATGTATGGCATATCCAATATCATAATAAACATCCTCATGGGTGTCAAATGTAGACAATTTATGAATATGCAGCCCCATAGATGCATAACTTAGCTAGGATCAATTTAAACATACTCATGGATGTAAATCACATCTATGGTTATAAAAACATCCTCATGAAATCAATAATACCCATGATTAATATAAATCATAGATGCAATACATATTTATGATCAAAATAAACATTCTAAACACTTCTCAACATCAACCCTGTTGGAGTTACAAAACCATATGCTTCTCTAATTTAAATCAAAAGTGGCTAATGTATAAACAAGATCATGCCTAACTTAGATAAAATGCATAGGTTTCTAATTTAATACATATACCATGCAATGAATATTAATTTGAACTATAATCATTAGAAGAGTTATCCGTCTAAATAATATATATAACCATTTCAAGGCGGACATCTTACATATAAATAAGGCATATATAAATCAACATCCACAAGAAATTAATACATCTCTGGAAAATTTTACATTACCAAAATTCCATTGATGTCTTAGAATTATTTATAATGATTATATTAGGTTAATAAATTATTATAATCATTAGGTTATAATTTCTATCAATAGGTATCAATTACTGAATAATACATGAAAGTCCATTGACTTGGTCCAATAGACAGACCCAACAATAAAATGTCATCTATATTTTGAACTCAACATTGAAGGTTTTAAATGTTTACCAAAATGGTTTCAACCATATGACATATCCATTAGGTTGAAAATATGTTGAAATAAGTCCCTTGAAGAGCGTAGGATAAATATAGCTATAGTTGTCTAAACATTCCTTATTCTCAACATTATACATGAAGGCACAAATTTAGCCAATAATTAGATTATTTCAGTAACTTATAAGAGTTTATCATGTTTAATTATAATTATTTCAAGTATAAATATTAATTCCATAATCCCTCAATTTTCCTTATATAAATATCAAAAGTGTAATGTGAATATAATACTACATTGCTTAAACTCAATGTAATAACTTAACAAGTGATATACTAATACAAATCATACCATAACCTACACATTATTTTATGATTCATTAACCTAATTTTTTTTTAATTAATAAACTTTATCTTACCAAGGCCATTCTTCATGCATTTTAAAACAAAGAGAGCTCCAACTAAAATCAATAACTAGAAATGCTATTTCATTCAAAACTAGTCTGCAACTTTTATTCATACTATTGTAGTCATCCATATGGTTTACATATAACTAATTTAAAATAATCAATACTATTGAAAATAAAAACTATAATATACATCGAGGTGAGATACCCCTCATGTCAAACTATGTCCAAAATAACATTTTTTTGTTCACTTCTATATGCCCAATGATAAAAATTATAACATTAGTGAATATGAAGTCAAGAGTGATTATCATACAAATTCATATATCATCAAATAATATCATAATTTTCATCATGTGACTACAAAATTATCATGTTATAGACACTTGATAAATATGAAAGATCAAAATCACATAAGTGGGTCAATAGCTTGCTTCATAACCGTGCATCATGATGCTTCCCATATGTAGTGTGCATTA
Source organism: Torreya grandis (assembly GCA_037957365.1). Lineage (NCBI taxonomy): Eukaryota > Viridiplantae > Streptophyta > Pinopsida > Cupressales > Taxaceae > Torreya > Torreya grandis. Next base: position 480,494 of record JARHVA010006425.1, read on the forward strand.
CCATGTATGTGTATCATCAATATAAAAATATTGTATATCCATAATCCAATATATAAGTCTCACATCATAGTTGTATGAATCATTTAATATTGGTAATTTGATTGGCATTGATGTCAAAATTCATTGATGTCAAAAGAGAGATGATGTCAAAAGGGAGATTGATGTCAACATAAATGATTGGAATGCTTTTGTGCATGAATAGAAGTCATTTGGATCCTCATATTGATCATCTAGACATTTTGGGTCTATTATAGAAAATATGAGAAGCTAATTTTCTTACGTCACCATTGTCACATGTAGAAGAGTTTGGGGGAGTTGGTCACATGGTTGTGATCAAATTAGTCCATAGTAATTATGTGCCAGATTTTAAGACATGAAATGAAGAACAATTGAAGATATGGGAATGCAAATTTTGCTACTTTGACAAAATACACTATGTTTCTATACTTAGCCAAATTTGCAAAAAATGTAAACAGAGCGAAGTAAACATACTAATGAGGTTAGCATTTGCACACATAGAGGTGTTAGGATAAAATGATCACATGGGCTATTCATTTTTATGCCTAGTTTATATGCACTAAATCTCAGTTCAAGCAACGTAGTGTGACAAAAGATATGATTGAGCAAAGTATGGTTCTAAGGCATTTTGACAATGTCTTCCCACACTTAGTCAAACTTTTAGTTTGTAAGATAAAGCTAAAAAGGCATTTTTATGATGTCATATCTTGCACATATAAAGGATTCAAGAGTAGATAAATATATGGATGGAATCCCTTACATAAAAGGATCATATGTGATAATTTTTAGGTTATTAGACTAAATACAATAAGAGTTATGCAAGAATAAAGATAGTCTTCTAAGTAGTTTTAGGCATAGTTAGCTCTACAGAAGAATAATCTGAGTGAGTAGATTAAAGATGTTATATCTCACATGCATGAAAGATTCAGGAATAAAAGAGCATATGGGTTTGTTCATTATCATGCCTACTTTATATGGTCCAAAATTTATAACAAACAAATGAGAGAAGAAAGATATATAAAGGTGTAAAGTTAGCCTTCTAAGCATAATTGTGATGGTCCCCATAGTCAAATCTACACCAGGTAAAGTTCAATCTAGTTAGAAGATCATTGGTTCACACTTCATTGTATGAAAATGATTCAATGGAGCATGATGAAGTCAATGTGTCAAATGTTCCTTTGAGTGAATTTTTTAATTCTAATTATCACAAGCACATGAGTTTATAATATAAAGGACCAATGAGAGTGAGCATGTCAAAGTTAAAGTCTAATCTAGATTGGAAGATCAAAGGTTCATGCTTAATCAAATATTAGAGATCCAATGGAGTGAATAGACTCAAATGTTATAAATTTATTATGATTTATTGACACAGTGTTATGTTAAATACCGAGCAAGTCAAAGAATATTGATGAAGTGAAAGTGAGCCAAAGATGTAGGAAGTAATGATATGAGGTGAAAGTGTGAAAGTTTAATGACCAAGTTAAGTTAAATGTCATGCATCTTCATAAATAAAATGCCACATGGAAACTTTGATAAGAAATATCCAATAGAGTGAGTGGAATTAGTGGAATAATGTGATCGATGTTTATCGACACAGTGGCAAGTTAAAGATTGTGCATGTTAGAGAATATCAATTGAGTGAAAGCAATCCAAATATATAAGAAGCAATGAGATGGGATAAAGAGCTTGACATCTAATTAAATATAGAGCTAAATACCATGTAACTTTGGAGATATAACAACATGTAGGAGCTAAGATCAAGAGATAAATATATGCATTTTAAAGTTGGAACATTAAAGTTAGAAAGCATACAAGGATCTTCCAGAGTGAGAGAGCCTGGATATGGTGCGAATCATAAAATCAAAGGTCAATATTCAAAGTTTTTAAATCATAATGGTCAAGTGGAAAAACATGCAATAAATAAGGAAAACACAAAATAGATAACAAGATTAATCTCTATAATTAATCAAATCCATCTAACAAGGCATGTACATCAAGCCCAAAGGCCAAGATTTGATAAATGTAGAAATGAGAAAAAGATTCATGGTAATGGAGAATGAATTCAAGATGTGATAAAATTGTAGAGGCATGATGTGTTATAGTCTGAGTGTGAACACAAAGGAGTAAAACCTAGATCAAAAGCTTATATATACGCCATCTAGGACATAGTAAAGTTATTATTGCCATTGCTTTAGGTACTGATTGTGTCAAACAAGATTATATAGACATAGAGGAAAAAGTGTAGATAAGATGAGTTACTACTGAGGTGTGTCAAACAAAAAATATAGTGACACAAAGGTGCAGAGTGAAGGAGAGATGAAGCATATCAAATAAAGAGATATGTAGACATAAAGACAAAGGGGTAAAGAGATGAAAGACACATAGAGAGATGTGCAAAATATGAGCATGTTAAAAATTAGACTTATAATAAAGAATTAAGATTAGATTCATTTTTGAATTTATGTTGTAACTAGTGATGATTTGATGTTCAGTTATGGGATTGATGTCTCCTTAGGATTATTGTCCTTAAATGTAAAAAATGAGGTTCTACCAGTGAGGCTTGTAGCTAGTGAATATTATAACTAGTGAGGTTTTCCAATGAGGCATTGACTTTGAGGCTAAATTAGAATAATAGATTCTAGCAGCTATTCTCACTATGGTTTTTCCTTTTGGATTATCCATGTATAAATTTGGTGTCATGAGTAATTATGTGTATGATCTTTGAATATTTGATTTGATCTGCATATATATTTTAATCTACATTGAAATTATTTTAAAAACTAGTTTTAAATGATACACTAATTTACCCTGCCTCTTAGTATCTAGTTATGTTCCAATAATTGGTATTAGAGATTAAGGTTCCTTGAAAAGCTAAGGTAGAGCTTGGAATAGTTAACATAATGACTAGTAAAGAAGGATCTTTATCAAATAAGGCACTTATGTTTGATGGATCTAACTATGCATTTTGGATCATAAGAATAGAAACATATATATCTTCACTAGGGTCTAATGATGGATGTTTGTGGTAAATGGATATATAGCCCCTACTAAAAATCCTACTGATCAGACTTCAAAGAAAGCATATGAGTGAAATTATAAGGTAAAGAATACTACTCTCTATGGATTGTCCAAATTAAATTTTGTCAAAGTGATGCATTGTCAAAATGCACAAGATATTTAGAACAAATTGAAGATAATGTATGAAGGTGATGACAAGTTAAATTAGGCCAAGCTATAAACATATAGAGTCCAGTTTCAAAGTCTCAAAATAAATGAAGAGGAGAAAATTGCAGACTACCTTCTTAGAGTAGATGAAATAGTCAGTGCAATCAGAGGCCTTAGAGAAGAAATGAAATAATTAACCATTATCAAAAATGTCCTAAGATCTTTTTCATCTAGGTATGATTATAAAATCTCTAAAATAGAGGAAGCAAGAGATATATATAATCTCATTGTTGATGAGATGCATAGAACCTTCATTACCTATGAGATGATAATGGGAGAAGTAGATACTTACAAGAGATAAAATGCATTCAAAGCATCCAATCATGCAATAGTAGAAGCATCTAAATCCATATCTTAGGAGATTGATGAATAAGAATCCAACTTTATTAGAAGATTTAAAAGAGGATCTAGAAAGCACAAAGGTAAACTACCCTTTAAATGTTTAAACTGTGGTAAGGTAGGATATTTAACTACTAAATGCCCTTATAACAAAAAGGATGATTCTAAGTAAGAAGATGATAGCGAAAAAATGAAAGCTCGCTATTTCAAGAAGAAGAACTTCAATAATAAGGGTCTATGCACAAAAAAAGATAATAACTCAATGGATGAGAGTGATAGCTCAGATTATGACCATGATTATACCTTTATGGCTAAATAAAATGAAGTCATATTCATGGGATTAGGATCAGATTTTGTAAATCAAGAAAAAGAATAAATAGACTTTTATGACTAAGAGGAAGGAGAAGTGGACCTAGATGTTGACCTCCTCTATGCTTTAGATGAGATTGACATGATTAGAAAATGGAACTCAAGATAGAAGAAGATTGGATAAAAAGAAATTGAAAAACTATCCAAAAGTCGTGATAAATTTGATTAGATGGTGGTGAGTCTAAAGACTCAAGTTGAAGAGGCCAAAAGAATATAAAATGTAGTAAAGATTAAACTAAAATTAATATTTTTTGATTATATGAGGCTAGAAGTAGAGATAGTGGCTTTGATAAAAGAGTTGAAAAAGCCAAATGTCGCCTAGATAAAAGTCTGAAGTTGAGAAGAGGATCAAACATTCTTGATGAACTGATCAACTCTTGAAATCCCTCAAATGAGAGATTAGGTATTGGTTATGAAAAGGGGAAAAGTCCCATAACTAGTATATATGCTATGTTATATGATAATTTCAAAGAAGAAGGATCAAGAGCAAAGAAAGAGAAAACTTTTTTGGCTAGATATAAACATTGTTGATCTGAAGAAGGCTAAAGGAGAAAAGAGGACTCAAGAAAGGAAAAATAAAAATGAGTCCATCTTTTTAAACTCAAGGAGGATGTAGAAGATAAAGGAAATTGATGCAGATGGTTACATAAAGGTAAACAACTTGAAGAAGTAATATTTAAGAAGAATTCCCCATCCTACATGAAGAAAAGCCTTGACTAGGTATTCCTCATCTTTTTATGGATATTGTTATATATGTAATAATTTTGGTCATAAGAATAGTAATTTTAGAGTTTTATCTACAAGGAGAACCAATTTTTAAAGGAAAATTTTATTTTTACCCTTATTAGATACAGATTTAGTGTTTTATGATTACAATAATTTTGGTCACATAGCTAAGCATTGTAAAACAAGCTTTGTAAGATCAAAAGTACATAGTAAGAAGAAAGGCATGCCTCTAGTGTGAACAAAGGTTCACAAGTATCTAAAAAGGAGAAAAATAGGAAATTTAAGAAACCCAAGCATGTATGGAAAGTGAAATATCAAGCCATGATGAAAAATGCTACAGAGGTTGGAAAATGTCAAGAGCTCTCAATGTCTACTCTTGTTGAGAATGATAAGACCATGCTCATGGAGAAGTCCAAGGTGTTGAATGAGGATATTTCTAAGGTATATATAGATTAAAGTTAACATCCTACTTTATTAGAGCAAGTATCAATCATATAATATCAGTCTTTTATACCTAGTGATGATATTTTGAGCTATAAAGAAGATTTATCAGATCAAAAGGTGTGCCACATGTTGTCTCCATGCATTGTCAATATAATCATATAAGAAAAGGAGAATATTTTAATGGATGAACATGCTACTTCTCTTAAGCCTAAGAAGGAGAAGAAGAATAACCAAAATAACAAGATGACCAAGGAGGAGAAAGAATATGAGGAGTTGTGGGTAACTCCTAGTTTCACACTATTCTAAGACATTGTGAAGTAAATTTTCTCTATCTATACTTCTTAAGAGACCCTTGTTAGTGGAGAAGCAAGTGATGTTTGCTACAAATCATAATTCAAGTAGGTTATGATAATGACTTGATCAAACCAAGTCAAGTGCTATGTATGTATTTTCTATAGGGATAGAATGAGTGTTTCAATATGACATAATGATATTGTTAGAGTACATCTCATATATATGTGGTCTATCGATTCATTTGGCATAAGGGTTATAATGCAGAAAACCATTGACATTTTGTATCTAGGGTTTTGGAAAGAAGTTGGGTCACCAAACTTGGTAAACATGTGTAAAATGATTATATACATGTGTTAAATGAATTTATGGTGTGTTATAGGTATTCCCTTGATGTAAAGATGGACCATGGAGCAAGAGGGAGCTAGATTGTTCAGTCTGTCAGGATCAAGAAGGCTCAGCATAGAAGATCTTTCCAATTGGTCAGGTCCTAGGATCAAAAGATAATAATAGAATAATAGAGAAAGATAGTAAGCTTATATGGAAGCTCCTACATCACATCACTAGATACTAGTGATGGAGCATATGTATAGGGGGAGGATCATAAAAGCATTTTTGATCCCTAGTAAAAGAATAAAAGGCAACTCGGGTATGTATGTTTTGTAAATTTATTATGAGTTAATTGTTATAGATTGTTGGAAAAACTCATTTATATGATAAATGAGGAGAACACTTTGGACAAATATTAAGGAGTCCCTTTTCCATTGATTTTAAAGGGGGAGAAAAAGGGAAAATTCTCTTTGAAAAAATTTGAAGAAAAAGTACAAATGATAAATAAGATTAGAGAAAGTGTCCAAGTTTAGATTAAGTAAATGTGCCATTACCTAAGGGGGTAAAATTTTACTATAAATAAATTCAATTCATAATCATCAGAATCTAATGAAAGCAATGATATAGAAGGCAAATAATATTAGAAAATTAGAGCATTTAGTTTACCATCAATGACAAAGGGGGAGATTGTTAGCAATTTGATTGTCATTCATGTCAAAAGGGATTGATGTCAAAATTTATTGATGTCAAAAGAGAGATGATGTCAAAATGGAGATTGATGTAATAAAAAATGATTGGAATGCTTGTGCAAGAATGGAAGTCATCTGCTTGCTCATATTGATCATCTAGATATTTTGGGTCTATGACAGAAAAGATGAGAAGGCAGTTTGCTTACTTCACCATTGCCATGTGTGGAAGAGTTTGTGAGAGTTGGTCACATGGTTGTGATCACATTAATCACTAGTACTTATGTGCTATATTTTAAGACATATGATGAAGATCATTTAAATACATGAGCATGTAAAGTTGGCTACTTGAACAAAATCCACTAAGTTTCTATACTTTAGCCAAATTTACAAATAGGGCTAAATATAGCCCAAGTAAGCATATTGATGAGGTCAGTGTTTGCACACATGGAGGTGTTATGATAAAATTATCACATGGGTCTATTAATTTTTGTGCCTATTTTACATGTGCTAAAACTCAATTCATGTGACATATCGTGATAAATATATGCTTAATCAAAGTAGGGATCCAAGGGATTTTGATAGTGTTTTCCCACAATCAAATTTATAATTTGAAAGATAAAGCTCAAAAGGAATTTTTATGATGTCATATCTTTAACATATGAAGGATTCAAGAGCACATGAATATATGGATAGAATACTCTACGTAAGAGGATCATATGCACTAATTTTCATTTCATGTGACTAAGTGTGATAAGAGTTATGCAAGAATAATGTTGGCCTTACAGGTAGTACTAGGCATAACTAGCTCTGTGGAAGAATAACTAAGTGAGCATATTAATGATATTATATCTTAAACACATGAAATATTTAGGATGAAATGTGAATATGTTATTATTCATTATCATGCATAGTTTATATGGTCTAAATTCTAAAATAGGCAGATGAGAGATGCAAAAGATATGAAGGTGCAAAGTTAGCCTTCTAAGAATAATTGAGATAGTCCCCATACTTAGTCAAATCTGTATAAGGTAAATTTTGAGCTAGTTTGAAGATCAACAACCCATGCTTCATTGTACATAGATGATCCAATGGAGTGCGTTGAAGTCAAAGTGTCAAAGGTCCCTCTGAGTGAATGCACTAATGACAAGTGGCATAAGCACATGAGTCTATCAAATAGAGGACCAATGAGACTGAGCCTATCAGAGTTAAAGTTTGATAATGGTTTTCACTTAATTAAACATTGGATATCCAATGGAGTGAATGGAATCAAATTTTTTAAAGTGATCATGCTTTATCAACATAGTGATGTGTTAAATATAAAGGAATTCAAAGAATATTGATGGAGTGAAAGTGAGCCAAATACATAGGAAGTAATAAGATGAGGTCAAAGTGTCTATGTTTAATGACAAAGTCAAGGTAAAGTTTGTGCATCTTCAAAAATCAAATGGCACGTAGAAGATTGGATAAGAAATATCCAACATAGTGAGTGGACTTAGATGGAACAAAATGATTGATGTTTATCAACATAGTGGCAAGTCAAAGACCGAGCATGTTTAATAATATCGACAGAGTGAAAGTGGTCTAAATATATAGGAAGCAATGAGATTGGATAAAGAGCATGCAACTTTGGAGATATAATGGCATGTGGGAGCTAGGAGCTACAGATCAATAGATGTGTTTTAAAGTTAGAACATTAAAGTTCAAAAACATACAAGGATTTGATAGAGCAAGAGATCATCAAGATGGCACGAAGCATACTATTAAAGACCAATATTTAAAGTGTTTAAATCCCAACAGTCAAGTAGATAAATATGTAGGAAAGAAGGAAAACATGAAAAAAAAACAAGATTGATCACTATAATCAATCAAATCCATCTAAAAAGGCATGTGCATCAAGACCAGAGCCTGATATTTGCTAAATATAGAAATGAGACAAAGATTCATGGTGTTGGAGCATGAATTCAAGATGCGGGAAAATTGTAGAGGAATTATGTGTTCTAGTCTGAGTGTGAACATAGAGAAAGAGTAAAACCTAGATCAAAATATTAAGTATACGACATCTAGGACATAGAAAAAGTTATTTTTACCATTGCTAAAGGTACTGATTGTGTTAAACAAGAATATAAATATATACATAAAGGTGGAAGTGTAGAGAAGATGAACTATTGTTGAGGTGTGTCAACAATAAAATATAGTGACACTAAGGAGTAGAGTGAGAGAGATATGATGTGTGTCAAATAAAGAGATATATAGACATAGAGATAGAGGGGTAAAGATTAGAAAGGCACATAGAGAGATGTGTATAATATGAGCATGTTATAGATTAGACTTGTAATAGAGAATTGAGATTGGATTCATTTATGAATATATGTTGCAACTAGTGAAGTTGAAATGAGTTGATGCTCAGTTAGGGGATTGATGACTCATTAGTATTTTTGTCCTTAAGTATAACTTGTGAGGTTTCACTAGTGAGGCTTGTAACTAGTGAAGTTTTCTAGTGAGGTGTTGACTATGAGGCTAATAGATTCTAGTAACTATTCTCACCATGGTTCTTCCCTTTGGGTTTTCCATGTACAAATATAGTGTCATGAGTACTTGTGTGTGTATGATATTTTCATATTTTATTTGATTTGAATATATATTTTAACCTTAATAAAAATTATCACAAGAAATAGTTTTAATTGATACATTGATTCACCCCCCTCTCAGTATCTAGTTGTGTTCCAACATTTATATTATAAAACCATTATTATCAGCAAGTATATACAACATACTAACATGTTGGATCCAAAAGCCATAAGCATGGGTATCCACTCCAAAAGTGATAATTAAATGATCCACAAGGTCATATACCATAAGGTACATCCTGATGATCCCAACCATCAATGGCCCTGACCACCCCAACCATCAACTGAATGGTGGAATTAGGCATCTAGGTTTTATCATAAAGTTATGAGCATACAAGTGACATAGTTTTAGTACACCATTCAACAATCAAACATTTAATAAAACAATACCAAAAATAGACTTTACACTAGGTTCAACATGCTAACCAATGCCATGTGTATAAACAACTTGTACAACACACAATCCATACACAAGGTAAGAAAAGGATATTTGTCTAAGGGAACATAAGAGTTTTGTTCAACTCATTAGCTTCAAACTCAGAAGGAAGATTTAGATGTAAATCTAATTTCTTAGTTTTAAATCTTTAGTTGATTAAAATACCAAGTTTAACTTCACTGTCTAAAATCTTCATGATTCATATAATAACATAACCAATAGGTAATTCATGACTTTATCAAGCAACCTAGTCACATCAAGATTAAAGCATTAAATATAGTCAATCTAAGAAAGCATTATTTACCACTTGTAGATGTAAAAAATTATGACCAATAACTATGTTTATACAAATAACACTTAAACATTTAAGACTTAATCAAAGTTTTAGTGGGTTTTATACTACATATCATGGTTGAGGTAATTTATAAAGGCTAGTTAAAAAAGGAAAGGAATATAAGCTCAACCATTTACTAGCCCCAAATGTTACACATTTAGACTAATTTTAAAAGAAAATATGGTTGAAAAATTTATATTATTTTAAAATTATTATAAATAACATAACCCAAAATAAGGAAGGCATATATGTACACATAACTGACTCTGGATGGCAATATGAAAACTTTTTTTTTAAATACAACCTCTAATCACATCATACCTCTATAAATGGTAAAGGTTATAAATTTGAGTTTTGAAATAATTATATAAATGGAGTTAATTACTTACATAGTTGAAAATGACTTGGGATTAATAATTTTCCATTTTCATATAGGGGTAGACTCACCTCGTTGAATGTAATCATCAAGAAAGAGATATTGTATATTATATATAAATAATTTTGTTGTATTCAATAAGAGAAATAAACCAATAGGTATATCAAATAATGAAATTTTAGTGGGATGGGTAGAAGTAAAAACCCCAACTATATGTATTATGCATTTATTTTATTCATCTCATTTGAAGTTAGAATTTGGTTCAAATTTATATCTACGGCCCTACTTTTATAAAATTTATGGGGGTTTAATAGCTTCCATACTTTCATTATAAGTTTTTAATAGAAATTTAGAATTAATACCCAAGTTAGGTGCATCCTTATGTTTATTCTCTTCAACAAAATATATATGTGATCAACCCATATAGGTATCTTAACATAGTCATACAAAAATTCAAATCAAAATGCCAAACAGGGTCAAAACATTTGGGTCAATTTATTCATAAATACTTAAGTGTTTATTTATTTTTTATAATCCCAAACCCATATAATATATATCAATATTCTCCACAATAGATAAAATCAAAATACCTCATTTTATAAATAGTATGTGGTTTAATTTAATTCCATTAAACACCAAATCAAAAAATAACTAGTAGTTCTATTATTTTCCATAACAAAAATTTGGGCAAACTTACTTGCAGAAAATGGTAAGTTAATGAGGATGAATTTTCCCTCAATTATACTTTTCCTCTATTGTCAAATTATTTATCCCATACCATGTAAGACTCAATCTTGTTCCTATCCATTATGGTTCTCCTCCCAAACTCCATGCCATGTGTGAATAATGCCACACCCCCCTCCTAAATAAATAAATTTATGCCTGATCAAGCCCTTATGCCATACTCCTAGTAGGGGTGCCATGCCATGAATTTTCTAAGGAAATTGTGTAGGGTAGTAATATAGGTGTCAACCATACCTCATTAAAATTCAACGACTCCACATTAATGTATATTTTCCCTACTTCTGGTTTATACCCCCAACTTTTTTTTCACCAAGATGCCAAGTCAAAAGAAAAATAATACCAAGATTAAAATAAATGATGACAATGTCTAAGTTGTGCCCCTTTATCAATTTTTTATGCAATTCAAAAATCACAATACATTTAGGGAAAAGAATGAACTAGTTATCAAGATATTATAACTTAATAAAATGACAAGTCAAGCCTAATATTACTATGCCCATGTAAACTTACGCAAAGGAAATATATATATATATATATATATATATATATATATATATATATATATATATATATATATATATATATATATATAATATGTCAAGTAAGATAAATACAAAAAAATTCATTTTCATAGGGTGAGACAAACTCATCAAGGTTTAAAGGGAGTCAATGACTCAACTCATGATCAAAACTCCCAAAGGGTAACTAATACAATGATAAACATCATGGCATACATCCAAGACTACCCAATTAAAGAAAAATAGGGAAAGAGGAAGTTTAAAACCAATAACACAAAGGAGATTTAAACATAATATCAAACATGGAAATGCCATTCAAGTACACAGAATAATCAATGATCCCATAACTCAATAAAATGAATGACACAAGTGAAAATTCATAAAATGACATGAAGACAAATAAAAAAAAGTCACTAGAATTAAAATACTCAAATGAACCCAGGTTGTAACCATCACCTAGATATTTTATCTATCGGTATCAACTTGACTCCTCACAAACTTTCCATATTTTCTTAGTGGTCAAATTCCACCAACAAACCTATCTTACTTGACATGTTCTTGAAACCACTGAACAAAACATTAGTAGTTGTTGATTTATAAATATTCATCCATAATAATAACATATGATATGAACAAAATGAAAGAATATTTCATAACTAAAATAAACATATAGATCTATTTGATAATGCATTATAATCAATATAACAGTGTCCCATAATAGAATAATCCACTATACCATGTAGTTAATATACCAGTCTGGCTAGGTTGATCCTACAAGGTTAGCATACTAAAGAAAATAAAATAATTCTCTAGGTGGGGTCATAACTATTATGAGTTTTCATTGATGTCACATGTTTATGTATGGTCATTGATGTCAAAATGAGTGTGAGACATGATGATCTAATGGAATATCTTGTAATGCATAGTGAAGTATGGTGAAATATGTGATTTAAGGCCAAGATCTAAAGACAAAAAAGATAAGAGAATGACTTAATGGAGGTATAAGGTAAATTTTATGGATTGGAGGATATATGACACGAGTACAGGTTAGTAAGGACAAAGAAGAGGTTATGAGGCATCCATAAATGTCTTGGTGAAGTTATTGTGTGTCATTTAACCATTTGGAGAGAGAAGAATGCATAATACAGAATAAGAAGAACTAGACCATCACATATCATCACACAAGTATGAATTTACTAATAAGTTTATTCATTTATTATAAATACTCAAAAATTCAACCCTGGTCAAATTAAAATATGGAGATTTTGTTCTTAGTGCCAAAATCCTTCGCTAAAATTTTTGTGTCTTAAAGTGTTTCTTATCTTAATTTTTAAGACACAAATATTTTTGCAGTAGACTATGATGTGCCAAAGACAATAGAATTTAGGCCTTGGTAAATAGTAATTGAAATTCAAAAATATGAATGTTGGATTTCAAATGATTGTGTATGCATTGAGAATAGTGCGTAGAGAAGTGCATGTAGAATGCAGGCTATTAATCAGATCAAGTTGGAGTATAATAAAAACATTTAGTAGAATCCATCAATATCATCATCCAAATTCTATTTTTTATTAAATATTTATACAAGTGAATTTATTTTAGGTCAAAGTTAAATGTGCTAACTATGATAAAAACTAGAAAAATCAATATACAAATAAATGCATGTAGAGATAAAAATATTGAGAATTTATGCATGGTATAAAAAGAAAAGATGATGTAGACTCTATAATTAAAAACCTATAAGTGTAATTTATTCATTAAAATTTTTATGAGTTAGCTTATTACTTGTCAAAGTTGATTATGTTTTTTAGTGGAGTGGCAAATTTTAATGAGCTTATTGTAGAGTTGATTTTGGGGTGATTTGGATAGATATGAATGATATAATTCACTTAAATTTGTTTTGAATATATAATAGTACCATAATATTTCATTTTAAGTTCATGTAATTATTTATATAATTTTTGGAAGTCATGTTCATCTTGACTGGTTCACAAGGAAGAATGATAGTTCTAAGTAAGTTTGTGAGAATGGTGAGTTGGATGATATTTACACTTAGATGATGCATATAATGGATATGATATTTTTTTTAGGAATTAAATGGTTTATAAATTATTTATATAAGGTTTGGAGTGAGGTTAAGAAGGTGAAACATGCAACATAAAATAGCTTGTCTGGTTGTGATAAAACAATGAGATAGAAGCTTGAGAAATTGGTCTACAAGACCAATGGTTCATACCAAAATGAATGATATATTTGTTGAAGGATGATATATATTCTGTAGAGAAGATATTAATATGGATTATAAGTCATGTAATTGTCATTTTAAATTTTAAATTCAAACTTCTACCTGACTGTGTTCTTAGAGCTACAAGTAGTTCTGAGTTGTCATCTTATAGAGGTGAGCTTGGAGTGTTTTGCCAATATTTGAAGAATACATTGATTATGAAGATGTTATATAAGTCTCTAAGGTATATATTAATTTATTATTCTTCATCATTAATTCATATGTAGATGTTGGTGATCAAATTTTCTTGATTATGCTTTGACAATGTTTAATAGTTCTAAGTGGTCATGTTGCAAGAGTAGGTTTGAGGCCTTTTGTCCAATTTCAAGATATAAAATGGAAATGGTGATGAAAATTAGGTCATTAATGTTTTATTAATGTATTTTTTTGAGTATTTTATTTGTAAAATTTGACTATATGCTTCAGATATGAAAGATAGACTTTTTAGGTATGTGAAGGGCTAATGGAAAATAGACTAAATGACATGGTTGAAGGAGTAAAACAAGATAAATGGTGTAATATACATATAATAATTATATAAAGGGTTTATTTTAGGCATATTTTATGTGTTTAAATCATTTATAGATACTAAATATGGTTCAAGGGGTCATAGTGGTAATGTGTGCTTAAGACATACCTAATTGCATTAGGTCTCCTTTAGGCCTAATGGTGGTTTTGGTCCTAATGAGATTGGATGACATATATGGCAAGTGTTTATTTTATTAAATGTGATTTATGACCTATTTAAAGTGTGATAATTTTTTTTTAATATTCTTTTCTAACCAATATGGGTGAGAACAAGTAGTTGGTATATATACAAGCCCTGATTGGCCTATTTGAGCTAGTTAGAGGAATGTGAATATAAGAGAATAAAAGAGCTCAATGGAGGATAAGAGGTAGGTCATGTAAACATTAATAATGAGGCATAGTATCATTAAATAAAATCTAATATATATTATTCAAGTATATGATAAGGTTAATTTACCTAATGAGCCTATAAGAGGCATGTTGAGCAAGATATCCTAAAAGGTTGTTTGAGAGGGGTAGAAGGTTAAAGTGAGTTGAATAAGGTGAAAAACCATAAATTTTTCATCATATGTGTTTTATATGTTTATGACGTAGATTGGAATCCATATATAGAAGATAGAGGAGCTGAAGAAGAGGTTACCATCAATTGGTTGAGAAACAAGGTGTCTTGAGGTGATTAATATTGTCTTGGCTAGGTTGGTGCTTAGTCAAGAGGGAGTGGGATCGGACTTATTGATTAGAGATTTAAGAAGTTTCCTTGAATTATATGGGTTGTTTATAAGTCACTTATGGGTTTGGATCCTATTTTCAAGTTAGATCTTAAATAACGACTAGTTGAGTAGGTGTTTCACTAGGTAGGGGTTAGAGCTCTTTGTGGGCTTGGTACATCACTAAATATTTGATCCATTACTTATAGGATATTATTAAAAGTGATGTTTCAATGGGTTTTATTCCCCAAGAGGTTTTCCCACATATCTCTTGTGTTCATGTGTTATGTTTTTGCTTCATGATCATATGAATAGTTCATTATGCATTGTTATATCTCTTGATTAGTTTGAATGTTTGATTTATGTTAAGTGTAAATAAAGAAATTTTTAGGACACTAAATCACCCCTGACACCCATGTTAGTGTTTTTTATTCCAAAATTTGGTATCAAAGCAAGTCCTTTGATGAAGGTTTGATAAATTAAAGGTGATACTAGAAGCATAAACTGGCTAGGTTTGTGAAGGTGCGTTACAATATCAAAGTGTTGACCAACTTGTGGAAGAAGAAAACATGGTGGATGTTTATTGAGTCTTGGCAAGAGTTACATGACAATGTATTTTCATTAGCCTTGGTACAAAAAAGTTATAAAATTAAGAATGCATGAGGAAAAGACAAGATGAATAAAAGGTATAAAGGTGATGAAATGCTTTTATATGAACATGGATTCTTGATTGGAAAATATTAAGGCATGTTAGTGAAGGTATATGATTTGTTATGATGGTCTAAAAATGAACCTATGGTGTTTGGTTCTTCAATCTAGATCTACACTTAGACCTCTCTTAGACCATACCTAGCCTAATAGGGCTTAATGATCAATATTCAAGGTAAGAAGGAATGATAATGATTATATGAGTGTGTATGGGATTAAAGGTGTGAAATATAGTGTTAGAACATGTGATAAAGGTTTTGAGTCAGTCACATGACTTTTAGAGTGAGATAAAAGGGGTAAGTCCTTCATTGTTTTTTTTCTCATGGACTTAGTTTTAAGACTCTAGGTGGTAATTTGAGGCATCATGATCATTTTTGGTGGATTTTAAGATTTTTTGATCATGGTATAAGGATGTATTACATGTTGATAAAATACTGAGAGTATTACAAGAGGATTTTAAGGTGTATTCAAGGTCTAAGCATGACTAGAAGCTCTAGGTCTAGTGTGCAAAGAGAGCTAGCATGGCCTAATGAGGGGTCGAAGTCACTTATAAAGGTGAGAAGAGAACATGTGATCATAGATTGAGGTTTTATAGGTTATGTCAAGGTTTTTGAATAAGTTTTAGATCTTGAGTTGAAGTAGAAAGAAAGAAATTGATTTTGAAGGTCATGAACATTTCCAAGCCTGAGAAAGTCTTTCTTATGCTCATTAGCACATGTGACAGTTGCATGGTATCCTAATATTTTGAGGAGATATGGAAAAGTGTCCTTTAAATTATTTTCAAATCATTAGGATGTGGTTTCAAGGATATAGTTGTATGAACAAATGGTAATAATGAAAACTCATCTAAAACCCTCATAGTGACCTAATTAGAAAACTCTTGTTGGAAATGGCCTAGAATTTATTGTTGAGTCTCATTTTATGATTTGAGGTGGTATATAAATATTTTAATCATATCTATGAGGTATTATTTTATTAGGATAGTATGTGTAACCAACAAAAAAAATCTTATTTCTGAATAATTTGATGTTACCGATAGGGTTATCTTGTTGAGTTGTGTAGTGTTCTTGGTCACTCAAGGTGAGCATTATAAGTATTTGGAGATGTTATTAAGGTAATATATATTCTATATATACATTATTTATGATATTATTTATATTATCTATAAATATCAAACTCAAATTTTGAAAAATAGATGTACGAGGGTTTCAAGTTATTTTGTGACTACAAAACCTACGTATGCTTTCATGAAAAAAATGATTATATCATGACATATGGAATTTAATGTGTTAGAGGGATTGAGTGAAGAGTTTTATTTATTATAAAAAATTATTGAAATGTATGGTTAAGCTCATGTCCTAGAGATGATCAATTTTTTTAACTATACTTTGCCAGTATTTGACCGTTGTATGTTACTTTAGGAGATTGGTGTATAAAGACAAATATTGCTCAATTCTTAAGAATAAGGTTGAGTTTATGATTTATATATATATATATATTCTTATGTATCATTTTCATGCATTAATATTCATATTTATCTCCCGCATAGGTGTTATAGTTTCATGACTTATTTTTGGTGTATGAGTGAGCAAGCTACAAGAGTGGGTTTAATCCCTTATGCCTTGAGTTATGATGTATAATTATGATGTTGATGTTTTTGAGGTCATGGAGGTTTTGTACATGTGATAAGTTCATCATAGTTAAACTATTTTAGTATTTTTTTGCCTCAAGAGTTTAAGGCAATTTTATTTGTATGCAAAAACCTAGCATGACTAAATGTTAACCAAGAAGATGCCTTATAATGGTATAAGCCATGATGGATTGTGATGATTGAAGGGAATTTTTTCGATGATATGAGAAGTATATGTATTTATTCATACCATCTAAGGTGGTCTTATTTTCCAGATAAGATAGTGTTGAGTGAGAAGGAGTGGATCTCTTTGAATTAGGTATCCATGAGACCTATTGTTGATATGATGTCTAATGAAGCATTCAAGGTATGGTATTTTTGTGATTTATGTGTTTTTTGTAATCAATTGGAATGTGTTTTTAGATGTCATAATATATGTGGATCATGTAGTTAAGGGGATATTACTTAGGTATCTTGAGAAGCTTGAAGAGAAGTATGCATGAAAAAGGGGGAGCTTACTTTTTCTGAGTGGTCAAGTCTAAGTATCAATGGAATATAAATTAATGGCCATGTGAGAGTAATAAGACAAGATGATAGTTTTAGAGACCCTTTTTCATTAATTTCAAAGGGGGAGAGAGATCATATTGATGGATAAGTTTTTTAATGAAAAGATAGCTAGATTGAAGTATGTTTTCCATCAATGTGGTTTGCCATCAATGCTAAAGGGGGATATTGTTGAAAGTTTTCATTGATGTCACATGTTTATATATGGTCATTGATGTCAAAATGAGTGTGATTCATGGTGATCCAATGTAATTTATTTTAATTCATAGTGAGGTATGGTGAAATGTGTGATTTAAGGTCAAGACCTAAAGACCAAAAATAGAAGAGGATGTCCTAATGGAAGTATAAGATTATATTTATGGATTGGAGGATATATGGAATTATTATAGGTTATTAAGGACAAATTAGAGGTTTTGAGGCATCCATATATGTCTTGGTGAATTTTTGACATGTCATTTCACCATTTAGAGAGAGAATAATGCATCCTCTAGCCTAAGAAGGACCAGACCATCACAAAATGTCACAGAGGTATGAATGTAATGAAGACATTTGTGCATTTATTGTAGATAATAAAAAATTTAACCTTCATCAAATTAAAATATGGAGATGTTATTCTTAGTGCCATGATATTTCCTTTAAAATTTGGTGTCATGAATTATTTCCTAGCTCATGTTATAAGCCCCCAAATTTGTTGTAGAAAACAATGATGTGATAGAGATCATCAAGTTTAAGCCTCAAGAAATATCTATTTAAATTCAAAAATATGAACTTTGTATTTCAAATGATTATGTATGCATCGAGATTAGTGAGTGAAGAAGTGATTTTACAATGCAGGATATTGGTCAGATCAAATTGGTGTAAAATATAAAATTTTAGTAGACTCCATGAATATCATCATACAAGTGGTAGTTTATATTAACTATATATATAAATGAATTTATTTTATGTCAAATTCAAAGGTTTTGATTATGTTAAAAACCAAAAAAATAGTATGCAAACAAATGATCGTAAAGACCAAAATATTAAGAATTTTTACATGGTATAAAAATAAAAGATGAAATAAAATATTTTATGTCTAACTTCCAAGTGGAATTTATTCATGATATTTCATACAAGTGAACTTATTTCTTATCAAAGTTGATTGTGGTTTTCAATGGACTGGAAAATTTGAGTGAGCTTCTTACAGATATGATTTGGGGTGATTTGGATAGAATTGAATTATATAATTAACATCAATTTTTTTAAGGTCTCATATTACCATACTAATTCATTATAAGTTCATATAAGTGTATTTATAGGTGTTATAAGTTATGGTCATCTTGACTGGTTCTTAAGGTAGAATGATAGTTCTAAGTAAGTTTGTGAGAATGGCGAGTTGAAGGATATCTACACTTAGATGATGCATCCAATGTATATTATGTTGTTTTTTATGACCTAAATGATTTATAAACTCTTTATGTAAGGTCTATAGTGAGGTTAATAAGGTGAAACATTAATGACAAAATGGATTGTCTAGCTATGTTAGAATAATGACAGAGAAGCTTGAGAAATTGGTTAGTCAGACCAGTGGTTTATACTACAATCAATTAAATGATTATTGAAGTATTTTATATATATATATATATACATATATATATATACATATATATATATACATATATATATATATATACATATATATATACATATATATATATATATATATACATATATATATATATATATATATATATATATATATATATACATATATATATATATATATATATATATATATATATATATATATATATATATATATATATATATATAATAAGATACCAATATGGATTATAATCTATGTGAGTGTCCTTTTAATTTGTAAATTTCAAACTTCTATATGACTATGTTCTTAGAACTACATGAAGTTTTGAGTAGTCATCTTGCAGAGGTGAATTTAGAGTGTTTTACCAAGATTTGAATAATAAATTGATTATTAGGATGTTATATAATTATATTAGGTCCATTTTATTTTATTTTTATTAATTATAAATTCAAATGAAGATGTTGGTGATCAAATGTTCTTGACTATACTTTGACAGTGTTTGATAGTTTTGAGTGGTCATGTTGCAAGAGTAGGTTTGAGGCCTTTTGTCCTATTTGGAGATGTAAAATGGACTATTTTGAAGTGTTATATTCATTTATTTATTTTATTAGTTTGTTTTTAAAATTTTATTAAATGATTTTGGATATGAGAGATAGACTTTCTAGGTATGTGAAGAAGTAATGGAGAATAGACCTAATGACATGGTCTTAAGGAGCCAAACAAGATAAACTATGTTGGGGACTTATCTTAATGATATAAAGGGTATATTTGAGGCATTATTTATGTGTTTAAATAATTTATAAAGACTCAATATGGTCCAAGGTGTCAGATTAGTAATGTGTACTTAAGACAGAGGTAATTGTATTAGGTCTCCTTTAGGCCTAATAGTGGTTTTGGTCCTATGAGGTTAGATGACATATATGGTGAGTGTTTATTAAATAAAATGTGTGTTATGAAATATTTAAATTGTGATACAATTATTTTAATGTTCTTGGCTAACCAATATGGGTGAGACCAAGTAGTTGGTATACATACAAGGCCTAATTGGTCTATTTAGCTAGTTATAGGAATGTGAATATAAGCAAACAAAATAAATAAATAGAGGAACATAGGTAGGTCATGTATAAATTCAAAAAGAGTTATAGTATCAGTCATGAACATCCATCAAATATTTTATAAGTAGATGATAAGGTCAATTGACATAATGATCCTAGAAGAGGCATGTCAAACAAGAGAGCCTAGAAGGTTTTTTAAGAGGGGTAGAAGGTTCAAGTGAGATGAATTAAGTGAGAGAACATCAGATATTAATAATAGGTGTGTTATATTTGTATTATAGAGAGTAAAATCTAGATATAGAAGATAAAATAGATAAATAAGATGTTACCATTCATTCATTGAGCAACAAGGTGTCTTGAGCTGATGAAGTTTGCCTTGGCTAGGTTGGTGCTTAGTCAAGATATAGTGAGAGATACCTTACATGTTTGTTCTAAGTCACTAGGAGGTTAAATCCTCATTACAAGTTGGATCTTGCTAAAGACTAGTTGAGTAGGTGCTTGACTAGGTAGGGGTTGGAGTTCCTTATGGGGTTGGTGCCTCATTAAATGTTTGATCCATTGATTATAGGATAGTAGTCCATTTGGTGTTTTAGTGGGTTTTATTTTCCAAGGGGGTTTCCCACATATCTCTCATGGTCATGTTTTATGTTCTTGCTTCATACTCTTATGAATAGTTGATTATGCAATGATATAGCTCTTGATTAGTTTAAATGTTTGATTGATGTTAAGTGGAATGAAAAGATTATTTTAGGGCACTAATTCATGACCCCACATTAGTGGTTGTGCTTCTAATATTAACATCCTCACCTATTAAAGAGGGTCTATCATGATGACTAAGATTGACAACCGAGGGCCAAGTTGTCCTAAGGAGACTCAATCATCCTTATTAAAAAAAGTTATAATACTCAACCATCAACATTTGAGATTTTAAAAGGGGTGGATACCCTTGGTATTTTACAAAAAAATGCCAAGTATCAATTTTTATTTTGTTTACATACACAACTAAATCATAAAATTTATTAAGAATACCATTATCTTACTTAATAGTAAAGAGAGAGGATGTCACATACCATCTAGGCAAGAGACTTTTGACATTCCCATCTTGATCATAAATACATCCATGTCTTCCTTTAGCCAAGCCATAAAAAATGTCTTATCAGATGACATGTCATTATATGACACCAAGAAGAAGAACAAAGATCTATATAAGTCCATATAGCATTAGATTTACACACACATATCCCATCTCAGGCCATAATTTTTGTATTCATGGCTCACAAGGTCATTCATTAACAACCAACTAGTTATTTATAGCCTTTATAATAGGTTTATCATCCCAAATTTTTTCTCATTTTAATATAAACAAATAATAAGACACTATTTTAACATAATTTTTATGATACTTCTAAAAGTCAACCACCCATATAGGCATGACTTTTAAACATTTTTATCAAAAATAACATTATCGACCATGGGAAGAAAAAATTACACGTCAATAAATGCCTTCAAGGAGCTTTCATTACCTTCTAGGCACACCTTTTTATGACTGTTAGCTTATGTAAGATAGGCATATTTAACATTTATATGTATTAAGATCAAATTTTTTGATAGAGAACCAATTTCCAGCTTGTTATTCCTCCTATTATGAGGAATATATTACCATATAAAACTATAAATTTTCATGATAGTAGTTGCAATTTCATAATCTAACTCATTTCCTACATATTTAAAATTTGAAGTAGTGTATTTACCAACACATGTTATGCCTCATGCACAACTAAATCAAAATTCATCAAAAATGCTAACACAAGATAGTAATTCATTTTTTATAGTTACTTCTAATTTAATCATTAACTTTCATGGGCTAGTGCAACATCCCAAACTAACCTCACTAAACATTGAATAAGCCATCTTAGATATTTATAAAGGCTTAAATCATTTTCTCCACAACTTTTTGAGATCACATGATGGTTATAAGGATCATAATCCCATCATCTTACTTCACTTAACTCATGGAAACATTTAAAAAGGGTACCCAAGATTCTAACTCCACTTGATCAGGAATTATAATGTTCATCTCGATCATAAAAATAGCATACATTCCAGCCATGCTTAAAAACAAATTAGAAATATATTCATCTCAGAATATATCTATCAGGTATAATAAAGTAATACCTTAGTCATATCATGTTTTCTCTTAAAATCTAACACATGCATATATTTCAATAAGTGCCACCCTACTATTTTTTCATAAACATCCAAATTGTAGGATGAATAGGTGATTGACAATGCTAAACAATAAAGTTTCACGTGTGCTATTTTACAAAAACCTTTAAGATGCATCTAAAGCAACACTCAAACATAAGGTGACCATTATGCATGAATATCTCCCAAGCAATATGTGGTGATTTTAGTTTACACTCTGAATGATTCAGATGACTACCTCATATAAAGGGGAAGAATGAGTTTTTATTCTATGAAAGACTCCACTCCCTAACCCATCCCTGATCTAAACCATTATGGACATAGTATTTCTCTACCCTCAATCTCATACTTGCATTGGTAATAATAACTATAACAATAGTATAACTTGATAGATCAATTAGAGGATTTGATTCTAGAATAGGAGTTACAATACACAAGTGTTAGATTTCATAATTTCATGTTTTAACATCATAAGATCTCATTTATAACATAATTAGAACACCTAGACAACCATCTTAATAATAAAAAAATTTCACATGTTTAATTACTTTTATGCCTTACAAGGGTTATTTAATATATAATAATGTACATAAATGAAGGAGTTGAGTAAGATAGTCACACATTTAAATATAGGTAGTCATACCAAGGTATTTTTACATATTACAATAATTAAACATATAGGCTTGTGAAACACATGGGTCCATGATTTCCATTAGTCCACTTGATGTCTATATACCATCTAAATGACATCAGATACCCATCAAATAGTATCACATGATTAGTCCCAAGGATCTTATATTACACATTCACTCAAGGAAGGTTATGTTCCAACAAGGCCTATCTATCTTCATGCATTTTTAGAATTTTACCAACAATGTTCACACATCATGGATGGCTTTAGATACCTAATAATAAGATATCCCCAAGTTTTTAAAACTTACCCAAGCAATTCCATCACACTCACTTGACTAGGAGCTCTTTGTTTGAATGGTACCCTTTGACCTCCCAAGATACCATACCACAACCTTATTAGATGCCTTGAAAGATATAAATGGCCACCAAGGAATTGTCTCATGATTCTTAAAACAACCTTATATCCCTATTATAGTAATTTAATTAATAAAATATGTCATAATTCTAATGGTGATGTTTACTTTAATGCAATATTACTTTGGGAAAGGCTGACCTTAGCCAAAGCTCAAGGTGAGTGCAAAATCACTACCATGGAAAATAAAATTTCTCACAATCAACATGTTCAATCAAAACTTTTAGTAAATAAATTCATGGATATAATAAATGTTCAATGTCATAATAGACACCCTAATTGTCAAAATGAAGGCAAGTTTTGAATAGGCATACCCATAAATGCATAATTCAACCAAGATCAAGTTAAATAGCCTCATAGATGTAAAAAACCTTCATGGTTATCATAAAATCCTCATAAAATTAACAATATCCATAATTAGAATATACATCATAGAGGTAAAACACATCTATGATCAAAATAAACATTCTACATACTTATTGACTTTAGCTCTTTTTGGAGTTATGAAGCCACATGATTCTCCAATTTAACTCAATAGAGGCCAATGTATAAACATGATGAAGCCTAAATCAACTAAAATTCATAAGTTTTCATAACCTCATAATGATTATCAATTTATACGACACATAATGGTTGCAGTCAACCAACCAAATAATATCTTAGACAACAAAACCTTCATAGTTTTTTCTTACAAGTACATTACCATGGAGGAGCCAATGCTTCCAAAGCA
>JARHVA010006425.1:512500-582500 GCA_037957365.1 Torreya grandis
TAAAACTATGTCCAAAATAACATTGTTTTGTTCACTTTCGTATGTCCAATGATAAAAATTACAACATTAGTGAATATAAAATCAAGAGTGCTTATCATACAAATTCATGTATCATCAAATAACAAAAAAAAACTCATCATGTGAATACAAAAGTATCATGTTATATCCACTAAATAAATATGAAAGATCAAATTCACATAAGTGGGTCAATAGATTACTTGATACTCATGAATCATGATGCTACCCATATGTGGTATGCATCACCATGTACATGTATCATAAATATAAATTTTTTGTATCTCCATATCCAAGATACGAGTCTCAAAACATAGTCATATGAATCATTTACATTATAAAATTGTTATGATCATCAAGTATATACAACATACTAACAAGCTAGATCCAACAATCGTAAGCATAAGAATCCACTCCATAGGTCATAAATTGACATAACCCAATGTATAGCCTGATGGTCCCAATGATTAGTGGCCCTAACCACCCCAACCATCAACTGGATGGTGGAATTAGGCATTTGAGTTTTACTATAAAGTTATGAGCATAAAGGTGGCATATCTATGTTACACCACTCAAGAGTAAAAAAATTAATGAAACAATACTAGTAACAAATATTACACTAGGTCCAACATGCTAACCAAGACCAAGACCAAAAATAGATTGTATAACACTCAATTTAAACACAAGGTAATAAAAATATATTTGTTCAATGGAGCATAAGAGTTTTGTTTAGGACATTAGCTTCAAACTCAAGAAGGTATATATAGATGTAAATCTAAGTTTTTGGTTTTGAAGCTTTAATTGCTTAAAATAACAAGTTCAACTTCTCTATTTAGAATTATCATTCTTATTGTAATAACATTACTAGTAGGTGACTCATGACTTTATCAAGCAACCCAATCACAACAATATTAAATCATTAAATATAGTCAAGCAAAGAAGGCGTTATTTACCCTTGCAAATGTAAACATTTACAACCAATAACCATGTTTAAACAACTCACACATAACATTTAAGACTTAATTAAAGTGTTAGGGGGTTTCATAATGCATACCATGGTCTAGGATATACATAAAAAATAGATAATTATTATAGTTTAAAACCATTTGGTTAAGGATATTCAACTTGATATTATGCAATAGGTTTATTATGGAATGATTAAATATTGTCATTTAGCATTATGGTGGGTAGTTTTAATTTGAAGTATATGTTTACCCCTAAATTTAGATATGTTGGATATCTAGAATTAGGGGTATTAAATTATATTTTCATAAGGATGGTGAATTATCCTAATGAACATGATGATTAATATAAAATCATATAAATATATTATGAAGTTATATAATTGAGATTGATGAAAATAATAAAATACCACTATTATTAGAAATTGTAGTGAATAAGTAACATGTGATAATTAGTTGGTTTATTATGTTCATGTGTATCTGATCTAGAACATTCTAGAGTTGGAATAAAAGGTGATATAAGAACATGCATCACATTATGGGAATATTTTTTCTTTGGCCTCAAACGCTTAAGTCATATTTATATGCTTGCATCCATGAATGTATTTAAATTTCACACAGGTGTCTTGTGTGAAATATTAACTAGATCTAGATGTGAATAATGGATCCATATAGGTTTTATGTCACATTAATTATGATGCCTTTATATTGGACACAAAGGCTACTACTTTTTTTCAAATAATTAAACCCTAGCTCCCTCACCCTTGTAGTAACTATAGAAAAAATGGGTTAGTGTGGTCATGATGTTGATCTTGTCCAAGGACCCATATATCAATGGGTACTAGCTACATAACAAACTATGAATATGGACAAAGAATTATGTAGTTCTCCACTAGTTTTCATTTGTGTCTACAAAGGTGTAATGTGTGTTAGGCATAGGCATACATTCACCTAGCTTGTAACATGGTAGATATGGATCATGGGATATAATTTGAATGCTTCAATCATGTGTAAATAATTATCCTATGATTGATATGTAATTAGGTAATAATATAGCATGTTTGATCACATGAATGTTTGATTAAGTGTTTCTTGTTATATTATCTTGTGAGGTGTATCTTATTTCCATGTGAGGAATGAGTGAGGCTTGATATTATATATGTACCAATATATTTTTGTAAATATCACATACAATAACTTAGGCTAACCTTTATGATACATTTCATTCTCAAAATCAATGACTTTCATTCATTGGGAACTTTGTTGAAAAAGTGGACACTTTCACCATCATAGGTGTCTATCTATGATGCAAGTGTCATGAAAGATAAAAAATAATAAGTCTAAAACTGTTAGTGAAATTTAAAAATTAAGTTTCAATATTTTTTCATGGTGTATAAGGCATGGTGATTATAATATAAATGGTTAAGCTAGGACATAGTGAATTTAGGCATAAAGAGATAGTGAATGTGAGCCTTTAAGTAATATGTAGGTCTATAACCGAAAGGTACACACATGATAATTATTGTTAATTGTATAATACTATAGTAATACATAAATCACATTTCAGTATATACACATAAAAACACTATCAAGAGGGATTGTAGGAGGTGAGTGTGGATGAGGAGGAACATTAAGATGAATTACACTTTGTATTAGAGGATGGATCACCTTAATTCTTAAAATAGTGGCAACATTGACCTCATAGAAGCAATGGAAACTATGATTAACATGAAGAGGTATGAAATGAGTTACACATGGATTACTAATATGGGATAAAAATTCCTAATGATTAGTTTCAACCTTAGGAGGTTTGTAATTAACATATTTATTACATAGTTTTTATGTATAATGTAGACAAAAGGAAAGAAATATATATTATTAAATATCAGTATCTAATAAAAAATATGAAAATTATATATCCATTATACTCATTATTATATAATAGGATACAATAATCTAGGTTTGATAGTTAGAGATGAAAAATATAACATAATACCTTAGGAACATTGAAGGAAAATCTCAAGAATTTAAGGAATTTTATGTTGAAGAAAAGAAAATAGGTTCACCAATATGTTTTATCTATTTTATATTAGGTTAAAACTAATAGAAAAAAATATGGAAATATTATATTTATTAATATCTATAGTAAACAAAATATATAGTGTAACTAGAAAAATATAGAAACTTTTATTTATAGAAAACACCTTAGGAATGTGGTAATTATGTTTTTTATAGTATGTGTAGGTTTTTGATATGTTACAATCCTCAATAACATTCAAATTGCTATTTTGAATGCTTAGATCTTGAAATAGAGTGTCTATATGAGCCTCACAAGTTTTTTAGCATGGACCCATGCATAATGCAACATTGTCTTATAAGGTGTGGAACTATCCTACATGTATGAATTGATATTTTATAAGTATTACTATTACAATGTATTTTTTAATGAAATTTATTTATTTTTGATGAAATATATCTATATATTAATAAAATATATAATATAAAAATAACTCAAAAAAAAGTAGGAGGTATGAAAGCACACCTCAAGTCTGACTAGGCCAAGCTTATGAACATTAAGCAAATGAAACAAAAACAAAACTAGGCCCCACCTAGGAATGAGTCAACATAACATCATAAAATAAATCATTAAACTATGAGAGCAAAGCTAGAAGGCCAAGGATCCATATCATCCAAACCCAAATCCAAGATAGTCATGTCATTACCATTTGGAATTGACTCCCAAACATAATATTGAGTAGTGTCCTTATCATATTCTTGTGACTGAGTAGGATAAATTGCCAGAGATAGTGTAGGGAACTTGTCCATCATGTCTGTTTGACCTCCAGGTGGTGCCCCCAAAGCATCTCGATGTAGATGAGGAATAAGAACACCCCAAACATCATGCTAGTAGGGTAAGGAGATGGCGTATGACACCTCAATACTATCTAGGAGGAGACATATGTTGAGTTGGGTTGCCACTATGAGAGTAGTGTTGAGATTGACTGCATTGATGCTCACTCAGGGAGGAGGACGAGAATTTCATTCATTAATTCTATTATCCTCGGGAGGTGAAGGAGAAATCTTCATGATATCATAATTAACTTATCCCCAATGAGTGAGAAGGTCCTAAATATGGCCAATCTCTATGACAAATTTATTTTCCTGCACTTGAATCTATAAAAACACATTGGAAATAATAGAGGATTTGCTAAAAGCAAAAAAATTACAATCTAAAGAAACATTTCTAAACACTACATTATTTATTTCTTTCCATAACCAAAATAGAATTTCCACTATGAAATAATTACATAATTGGGTGTATTTACAATGCAAGGCAATTTTATGTCCAAGAAGGATATGATTTCATTAAAAAAATTTGGGATGAAAATGATTAAAAAGGTCATGAATCCATATCCAAATTTATTAGGCTTTGGATCAGTGCCATAATAGATGAGGGAACATTTCCAGATGACCATATAAATGTAATTTACTAATGGAAATTCCTAAATACACAATTTGTTTGCCTATAGGTAGGCACTAATACAAAACACACAAATAGAACAGAACTAACTTAGGCTCCAAACAAACCTCCCATAAAGTATGAAAATGGAAGCACCGGGTGTGAACTAAAGAATGTAGACCCCAACAAGAGTTAAGCTTGTCCACCATAGTCATGTGGGGAGTAAAACAAACATAACTAACCCAAGGAGTTTAATTTAAAAATGGATTTATAGCATACCACTTTCATTCCTTCAACCAAGTACAAATAGAATTAATAGATATTTTATGAAAGATTGAATGTGGAAAAACATGAAAGATTTATTCATAAGATTCTCTATCAACATTGGCTAATTAGAATTTGGTTTTCACCTTCTCCCAAGATAGTGAAGAGCTATACTAATTATAAAATATGTCTTGAATAATATGATTTCCTCTATAAAATAACTTAAGAGCATTGATCTAGGGAACCTGGGTGAAAGGGACTTCATTGAATTTGATAACTAGTGACCACCATAGTGAATGTGAGTTAATAGATAACCCATGTCAGAACCCTAAAATTTTCCATAGAAGCCATGGTTTGATATTTTCCCATGCTTTAAATATTTTTTATCCATAAAGGACCCTATGATGGATTTTGATGATGAGAAGATTAGATAAGCCAAGTCCTTTCTAGGAATTTTTGCCTTTAAGAAGGCTTAAAGATATGAAGTGTCAAAACAACACCTTCCAACCTTCCTTGTCATCAATGCCCCACACAATCCATTTGGCACATAACACAATTCCTTAATGATTCATGTTGATGATCCCTATACCTCCTATATCCCATGTGAGGCAACACTATTCCCATGTAACCTTATGGAATCCATGGCAATGTAAAGAATTGGCCCAAATATAGTCCTTGAGAAGTTTATTAAGTTTTGGATAAGAATTATTGGAAAGCACCTAGCATGAAGAGTAATAAACATGGGTTTTTGCAAGCACTTTTGATTATATTTTAAATTTTCCTAGTAGTGATAAAGGTTTAGACACCTAATATTCTAATTTTTTTACGACACTATCAATAACATATTTACACAATATAGGTAGAGAGGAATCAAAAGAAAAAGAGATGCTAATAAAATTGAATATTTTATCATGTTGGATCTACACCCACCCATACTTGGCCACCCACATTAGTGGGGGGAGGTATGAGTACCTATATCAATGCATTTTTTTCCATTAGATGTTTGAGACATAGTTAAGGTAGAAGGTGTTGAGACACTACAAGGTATTATCCACATTGTCCTCTTTTTCAATAATAGTAAGGAGAGAATCATCAAAAAAGTGGCCATTCAATAAAGGCATATCTTCTTAAGGGTTTTCTTTATCTGGATGGAGATAGATTCCTTTAATAAGGCCCCTATCTTGGGCATTGCTAAGAAGATATCCAAAACCCTCTGCTATAAGCACATATAGGGTAGGTGCCAATGGGCATCCTTGGAAAAAAGACCAAAATAAACCAAAATAAAAACATCTGGATAATTTGAATGAAGTTTATCCCAAAGCCTAGGGCTTTAAGCATGGCCAAGATGAAAGGCCATTTAATATGATAATAAGATTTTTCAAAGTCAATTTTTATGATCATATATTTTTCATTAGATATCCTAGCCTAGTCTATTCCATCCTAAAATGCAATGATATTGTCTAATATATATCTACTTTTTATGAATCTTGTCTACTCAAGGTAAATGATATGCGACAATAGATTACACAACCAAAGAACTAGATCTTTAATAATGATTATATAAGAAACACCTAGGAGGGTGATTGGACACCAATTATATACCAACTCATGATCCCCTTGTTCAAGAATGAATTTTATGTTTCCTTTATTTATATTCTTCCTTAGAGAATGTGTGAAAAAGGATTCTCGATATACATGATATAATTCAAAAACCAAAAGATCCCAGAGGGTTTTATATTATTCATAATTGAAACCATAAATTCTTGGAGATTTATCATTCACCATATAAGGGACTACCTCTTGTAGATCATCCACAATGAGGAGCCTATTATAACCTACTCATTGTAAAAGAGTGAGTTTACAAGGCACTACTATGAGACATTATTGAACGAATGTCATGCTCTATGAAGGAATATTAAGCTTTGAACAACTATTGATAATGGTAGATAAAGGGTTGAATAATATGTGATGTCTTTGATAGTCTCTTACTAGCATCAATGATAGCCTGAATTTGTTCTTTCAAGTTTTTAGCTCAAAGTAGTTGAAAGAACTCTTTGGAGGCCTTATCCCTTATCTTGAGCCAGTGGAGGCTAGCTTTGATTTGATCTCCCAAAAAATTGTAATTATCTATAATATGAATGTGGTGTGATGAAAAAGAGACTCTGACCTGCAAGATCTCATTAAAGGGATCTTTTTCTAGGGCTAAATTCACACAGATAAGATATGAGAAAGTAAAAAAGTAAGAGTGTCATCAAATTTTATCAATTTGGTGGCTATAAACTCCTAGAAAGTGAGAAGTACTTTTGATGGCATCATTCCACCAAATAATCCAACTAGAAACTTGGTTTGGACAGGGATCTAGATTCTAAAATTTATGAATATGCACCATAGTGGGCCCATGCTTGATCAAGGAGGTAGTGAGAAAGAATTGGGTTTTATGAACATTGGGTTTAATGAGCTGCCATGTCACTCAAAATTTCATTTGGGAGTGATCAAAAATTACAAAATCTTGTAGATCTTGCATTAGAGGAGAAAAACTATTATAAAAAAAATATGATTGGGTAAACAACATTTCTCTATCTAGGTGCTTCAGAATCCAAGCAGGGTTATCCCTAAGATTAATCTAGGTGTACCAAACTCTATATTCAAGTTAATGGATTATATTAGGGTCATAAAATCCCCATTTAGTACACATATAATACTATGCTTCCCTTTTACCAATTTCCCAATACATTGGTAGGTGGCCCACTTTGTCTTTGGTAGAAACTACCATATTACATCCACCATATCGAACCCAATTAGCATTAGGGAGATCATCCAAAATCCATCACCAATAATGAGTATGATCAATGATATCATTTGAAGTGTAAATATTAATAAATCTAAAAAAATGGATTTCGATGTTGAAAAGAGACCAAACTAATTGGTTAGTGGGGTCCATGCCAGATTTTACTAAATGTAATCACCACCTTTGAGAAATAACTATGATCAAAACACCACATCCTACCTCATGATTACTATGAAATAATAATATCATTCCAAATATATTTAGTGACCACCATCAATAAAAAATCCACCACCTTCACTTCATGCAAACAAAAGAATGCCCATCTCAGAAAACTTCCTTCTAAAATCACACACAACAAACTTAAATTTTAGATTTGTAAGACCCTAGGCATTCCATGAAAAGTAATTCATAGATGATGTGTTTTAAGATACATATCATCAAATATTAGGCCTTCTAATGATTTTGTAAGAAAATACCGCTATTCGCATTTTAAAAAACATTTAATTTTGCTTGTTTTCTCAGAACATATTCAACCTAATACTCTCCTTCTTATGACTCTTCACACTTCCTAAGAAGGATGAAAAATCATTTGGGTGCATTCTATCGAGAAGGAATTGGTAGATAGGTTGGATATGAGTCTGAAAAATGGATGTCGAGAGACATCCTCAGAGTTTAGGCCTTCTAAGGCATCATAATGATTTTGTAAAAAATACCCACTATTGGCATTCAATAAAACATCTAATTTTTATTTTTTCCTCATAGAATATTCAACCTGATACTTTTCTTCCTTCGAATCTTCACACCTCCTAGGAGGGTTGAGAGAGAGAGAGAGAGTTTGGGTGTATCCTATTGAGCAGGAAGTGGTAGGGAGGCTAGACACACATCAAAAAACCCATAATAACCATGTAGAGAATATTAAGACCATGAGATAGAACATTAGATGCAAGAGGGGTTTTGTAGACCTTAGGTTTTTCTATCACTTTTGGATCTTCAGCCAGAGAAGGCTCTTTCTTAGTAGGATCCTATTCCTTCATGCCATTACCTTTTGATGGCTTACCTCCTTTAGGATTTCTTGCATGTGTGCTCACAATTTTAATGTAGTTATTTTTCTTCCCTATCATAGTCCAATTGTCTTTAGCTAGTTTTTTTAGCTTATGGAAAGGAATAAGGAGGAGAGGATGAGTAATTTTGTGCATTATTATAGGCTAGCTGAAGAGGATAGTCCCAAATTTTATGGTCAGTGGCTTGGTAGCAAAAATAGGTATTGGTAAAATTTATATAAAGAACCTATTGGGAGTGTCTCACATCTCCAAATTGAATCTCCACATAATCCTTCTTATTTATCCTATCAGATTAGAACCTACTTTACTCACAAAAAATAATGCAACCTATGGAGGAAGTAATCTAGTGAATAAAATGCCAATAGGGGAATGGGAGACCTAGAAATTCTATCCAAACTAGGAACTTGAGAGTTGTGTGCTTGAAGACAACAAAGTCCCATGTTCAGGGGAAGAGAACCATGCGTGAGTTCCTAACATACCATGTGGTTGACATATGGAGGATACCTATTGCTTAGGAAGGGTAAAAAAATGGAATAGAAAAATGTCATTGGTTATTTTTTGGATGCTCTCAAGCTTTATGCCATGAGCAACCCAATGGACTTGAACCCAATATCTAAGCATAGTTTTAGAGGGAATTCGAACCATAAAATATCCTATCAAATAGAACTATTCTATCCATTGACAAGCAAAGTTAAATTCTGGAATGGGTAAAATAACGTCAAGTTTTGAAGACTTACCTCATGGTAAACCTTTAGTTCAAACTTCTTTGGGATCTTAAAGGGGGCCATTGCTTGATCCTTTACCATTCTTATTCATAGCTAAATTAGTTGGGAGATAATGAGGAGAAGTCATTAAATTGGTTGGCCTCACTCGAAGGTGAGAAACCCTAAAAGGCAATAAATTTTAGTCCTATAAGAATGCTAACAAGGGCCATAGTATGCAGACAAGATGGATTGAAAAAAAATCAATGGGTGACTCTATGATATGCATGGAGGAAACCCTAATAGAGAGAAGAAAACCCAAAATCGATTTGAATGATTTTTTTCAATCTTATATGAATCAATATTTTATCCTTATCTTTTCTAATAAAATAACTATTTAAATGGAATGGTTGCATTGATCTCAATAGGTGAAATTGAATGGTTTTAGATGTCATCAACCATCTCTTATGGCTAATGTTTACCTATTGCATGAATTATGTTTAAACATAAAATTTCATATATCAATAGACTCATACTTCACTAAGCATGATACTATAGAGGCTATGAAGCTTAGTTTGTTGATTAATGACAAATATATTACACATATAATATAGTATTACCTATGTCATGAATTCTAATAGGAAAGGGCCCAAAAGACTAACATATGATGCATGAAAATGATTCTCCATATAGCTTTCTAAATTTAAATGATTTGAAATAACTAATATACATGGCTATGTAAGTATATTTAAACCAAAATAATGAATAAAATTTAGAATTTTTCTAAAATATAAGGTTCCATGGTAGTAAAATGAGGGTCTACATAAACTAAAATGAAATATATCAAGTATAAATAATCATATATCCACACAAATATTAGGTTTAGAGATAACCTAGAAAAGGATATACATACATTCATTCCTAAGAAACAAACAACATCTATCTACTAAGTAAATAAAGGAAAGAGTATAGAGTCATAAATTGTTATATTGATGTGGACATGTTGAGCATCATCTACCCCTTAGCTCAAGTCAACATTTTAAATAGACATTGTGGGTTAAAGACATAAAATATAATAATAAGACACATATATTATTGTTTTGGGACTCCAAACACTATGAAAAATCCTTGTTTAAACTCTTATTGATCTTCAAAGACTACTAAAAGAAAAATATTGATTAATTACATGGTTCTACAACACAAACTCCTCCAAAAATCACTTTAGGTAGATGTTTGAAAAAATACTAGTGAAAAAAATGTATATCATATGTTTTCAATGAGATAATACCCTTATATATATAATCCCATTACCCAAAACCAACTATAAACACTAAGTCGATGGTATTATTCCTGTTAGTACACTTTCAAGATGTTTGTCAACACAAAATATTATCGATTGTGCCGATATAGTATAGATGCAATAAAATAGGCTCAAAATTATAATGAGCTAGACAATATAGTTAAATTAAGGAAAAGGCACTAAATAGATAATAATTTTATGGTAGATGCCATAGAATATAGTGAAATTAGCACAACTAAAGGAGAATAATATGGAATGAGGTAAATGGAAACATAATTTAAATAATATAAAATAGTAGTTGGAATGATAAGTTAATGACATATATAACATCTCTCACAAAGTGCCATGTGCTTTCCCACCCCTTTTCATGTCTACGCTTTAAGATGTTCACTCACAAAGATTGATGATCAACAAGTTACTAAAATAAATATCATAACTAAATGATAAAGTGAAACAATATTATGTGTATACATATTCCTAAATCAAATCTCACCATGTGTATTAATAGTGTAACATAGAATGGTTCTTTGGGAATGAATGTATAAACATGATAACCAAAACTAAAATGAAGAAATTTAAGTACTGCTAATAAATAAATAACTAAATGTACCATATACAATGATTGACATACCTTTATCATTGAGTGGACTCATTTTAACACCATGGTATCTATTGTGGATGACATAATAAATTAATTTGAGAAACTCTATGGGTACAGGATTAAAAATGGATAGAAACAAATCAAGAAAAAGTAAGATGGTTATGATAAATGGAAATTTGATTAAATTTATTATATCACATCAAAAGATTTCAAACATATGGGATCAAAAATATTAGCTTATAAAAAAATTCAAATTAAATTTATTTAAAATATAATGGAAAATAGATAAGCCCAAAATCCAAGGCTCATATAACCTGAATATGCAAAAATTCATCCAAAGTAAGATAAGTAATAATTGAAATTAAATAAAAGACACATAGAGTTGATTAATATCGAGATAAATTAATTTAATATAAGTAACAAGCAATAGAAAAAATATATGGAAAACCATGAAATGGGAAAAATGTGATCAGATGGCCATCAAAAAATGGAATAAAAAACTCAAGCTTACAAAATATAACTAAGAGAAGTCATATAAGGATAAGGGAATAACCAAAAGAGCATCCATCAGAGAAAAGTATAATTTCTTGAATTAATTGCATTTGTTTCCATCAATATATATATGGATTTATTTTATACATAAAACATACGATATGTATCTTCATGTATTTAGGAATCAAACTTATACTCAATGATGCATATCACTCTACGTTTTAACACCCCAACTAACTACCCTAGAAAATATTATAGGTGTTTTAATAAAAAAATATATTCTTAAAAAAATAGACTATGACATTATTCTAACACCCCCCATTAATATATCATAGTCTTATGTTTGCAAGAGAGATAATTTTTAGATGCCTCAAACTTGTCACCTGCAAGTGACTTTGCGAATACATCTACACACTAATGTTGAGTGGGGAAGTACATTATATTTATGTTTTCATACTTATCATGTTCAAGAATGAAATGTATATTGACTTCAATGTGATTACTATGCTCATGAAATACCAAGTTTACAAATAGGTTATAAAATACCTTGGTTTTCATCTTAAAAAATGTAGACTTAACATGTGGTACTCCAAATATTAAAAGAATGTGATTCAACCATATTGTTTAATAGCCATATCCTAATGTAGTGAGATATTCAAATTTTGTCAAATAATCTGAAACATAATTTTTCATCTTACTCACCATGAAATTGGATGATATGAAATAAATAAATAAATAAATAAGTGTATTATACATAATTAATATAATCTATGTGATCTATGTTTGTGTATCTTGTCAAGATGATTTTTTCATTATTATTGTCTACTAAAACATATTCAGTTGTTCCTTAAATATATCTCAATAATATATTAGATTATTTTTAGTGGCTTGATTTGAGTTATTTCAAGAAGAATAAATTATACAAAATAATATAGCTGGTATCTGGCATAGAGTAGGTGAGATGGATGAGACTCAATCAATTTTCAATAGATACTACCATCCACTGGTGGTGATGTATATGCACAAAATAGTTGACAACTTATATACATATGTTTTACCATTAGTTATAAATCCTTAATCTAAAAAATATTGAGGTTTTTTTAGTATATTTGATCTATACACATAGATATTATTACATTTTTGTAAATATTCCAATCCAAGATAATGGTGTAGTAGCCTAAGATCTGTCATGTTTAAATGATCACTTGAGATAATTATATATGGCATCAATCATATAGATTTAAATATAAATGATTGTTGGATCATTGAAATAAATAATTATTATAACAATATCCCATTCTTATTTTTTGAGGTATTTATTGAGATGATATGGAATCTATTAGTTCCCAATCATACAACTCTAGAATTTAGCTTTGCACACTTGAAAAGATGGCAAAAAAAGATAATAAACATAAATTATGTGATTATAACTAGGGAAGAGTTTAACATTTAGATGTATTGAACATAGATAATGACTGGAAGACATCAACAAAGGGTATGGTTAGTTCCCTACTACTTTTTTCTCTACCTAAACCAAGGTGAGAGGACCTATGGGGTATCTTGGTCATAAGGAGGTATAATACAGTTCAATCTCCAAAGAATTATTATCTCACACACAGATCTGATCAAAGCATATCCAAACTTACACAGTCCACTATGGAAGAGTTGTCACATAGACTAAGCAAATTCTTTTAAATCATAAACAAGCTACTAAAGATAGATAAAATGTGATTAAAATCTACACTTCTATAGAAGTTATTGACAACTAAGAGCCAAATGAAAAATTCCAATGCTAGTCTTCAAAATAAACCACATACACATGTTAGATCTACAACACTTATACATATGTAAGTAAATAACACTTTAAATATTTTACATGTATTATTTATAGGGTTAGGATAGGTA
This sequence comes from Torreya grandis, assembly GCA_037957365.1. Lineage (NCBI taxonomy): Eukaryota > Viridiplantae > Streptophyta > Pinopsida > Cupressales > Taxaceae > Torreya > Torreya grandis. The sequence continues at coordinate 526,050 of JARHVA010006425.1, forward strand.
GGATGAGTTAGGTATATTTAAATGAGATATGGTGGCTTTCAACACTGAGAATTCCTTCAAAAGTCATGCTATCATTCATTCCATGATGGAAAAGACTAAGAAACAAGGTAAAGAAAAAATATCAAGAATGATTTACATTGATTGATAGAAATTAAATAAAAACACTCAAATGACCCTTGAGGTCTCCAAAGCATACACTAAAAGTATAGCCTCAAGCACTTTCTCATGTCAACTCCATAAATCTAGGGTATCCTTAAAAGATTATCAACATGACATTCCCAAATCATAATGCAAAAAGGAATTTATAATCAGAGTTCATGCCCAAAATGACTACCATTAAGAGACATAAAGCCCAATACATAATCAAGACTTCATGAAGAATGTGCTATTGCACTTCATTATCAAGAAAGAGCAGAAATCATAGATGATTTCCATTAACTTGAAAGTGAATCTACATACATCATTGTTAAGAATGCTAACATGGTGAAAATATAGTGAATTTTCCCTAAAATGGGGGAGACATATATGTAAATGCTCTAAGAGTTTGTTAATTACTATACAAATGTAATAACCTTAGCAATATAATTAGAAAAAATTGAAAGAAAATATGAAAATTGAAAAGCCTCTGTAAAGAGGAGATTTATGAAAGTTGAAAAAGCTTCCTTAAAGAGGAAAAACCCTCTTTACTTATACAAAATTTTCTCACTCATAATATTCCTGGAAGGTGATCCATATAAAATACATCTTTGAATATGCCTAGAGACTCTCATGCTCTCCAAGGTAATCATTCTAGTATTTTGGTTGTCTATGTAATGATGAGATTGAAAATAAAATTTGATTTGCCTAGATGGAAGCTTGATTCAGTTGAGCTAGAAGGAAAATATTCATCCTAAGTGAAAACTAATTTTGAATTTATGTTAAACTATTTTCCCTATCTTTAAACTAATCGTTTTCCCACTCAGGCTGAGGATGACCTACTAGCTAAATATTTGATTAATAATAGAGAACAAAAGAATAATAAAGAATATAAAAATGTTATACTCTGGCTAGTAATTTTTAAATTCATGCCTCTATGATGGTTTCCATGACTATATTTCCATGAATAAGGTCAATAATGCAAGCCATTATCAACTTTAAGGCCTAAAGGATTAACAATACCTCTCAAGAATTCCATATGAGCTCCATCCATCTATTGGGTCTTCTCCCCAATACTAAATACACTTGTATTTTTCAAAACTACTCCATTTGTAGTGGAAGTAATATGGGATCCATGGTCATTTGAATCATATGGATAACAAAAAAATTCTCCTAAAAATATGCTTCTAATGTCCCATTTTTAACCACAAAACCCTTGGAATAAATATATTTAGTGAATATCTTCATGAATAAAGCTTTTTGACTTTGGCCAAATGTTGGTATCAATCATAACACTTCAATTATTATTTTTTTTCTACTTTAAAGGTCACCTCGAAACCTAACCCTGACACATGACACTTTTTATTTCCTATGGGATTTTGAAACCTATGTATACCTCTGGATTTGAAACGGATTCTTAAACTTGTGTGCACATTTGCAGATGTGGGTTTTTGTAACCCATGTGCACTTTTGTAAAATTTCAAAAGTGCATAATTCCTCTGGATTTATGAACTTATCTACATTGAGTCAACTTCCTCTGAGGTTTGATTACATTTTGACTTACCATATAGGTTTTGGGAAGCAGACTTTCAACTATAATTTGAAAAATTGATCAAAAGGTATTGTGATATTAAAATATCCCCTAACATTTTTGTTACATTCAAACAATTAACTTCTTTTATTGAAGACACATCATGGACAATTTCATGGTAGATTTCTTCATCATGCAGGATAGTCTCTAATGTCACGTGCCTCTCTATAAACTATCAATGCAATTTTTTATTCTTTCATTGCCTAATGATGAAATACGTAGACATTTAAATCATTAAAAAACTTAAATACATGTTCTATGATTTATCTTCTTACATCTATCAATGGATATCCTCTCTAAACAACTCAAACCTACAATTATGAACTCTATTTATACCTATGAACATTCACATATGTTTAATGTTTTAAGATTTTATATATTGGATATTCCTGATATCACTTTAAAGTTTATACAAAACACTAATTGAAGACATATGAGTGTTTTAACTAGTGATAAATTTATGTTATCTAAATTTTCCATAGATTCAATGTGGAGAGATTCAATGTGCAAACAATGATCTCCACTAATTGAGACCTTCCTGACATGTTTTTCTTTACTAATATGTATCTTTTTAAGTCTATTCATGGGAGTACTATTATCAAAATCTATGATCCCATACAACCCCAAATGCCTCAGAATCAAACATTTAAGATGTGTGAGTTTTCTAATGGAAGTCAAAAAAGATGACACATTGATTCATCTTTCACAATCATTGTATCTTTTCTAGAGTAAAAGCTTTCCCAAATAACTTGACTTTTCTGATGAATTTTTTCCCTCTTCTAATTTTTTCTCATGACGCACCATCTCTTTTAGTTTCCAAGTCACCTTTCGAAACTTAACACTAACATTTGGACAATCTAACCTCTAGTGGAATTTGAAACTCTACTTGCACATTTAAATTTGGTGGGATATCAAACCTTAGATTCACATATACACCTTGATAGATTTACATAACTTACATGCTTATTTTCACTTCTCAAACTTTGCAAGTTTTTTGAACCCAACTGTACATTTGCATAAATGCAAATATAAAAAACACATTTGAATCTCCACTCTTACTTATTAAGTTGATTCACTTTTGAAATTTTTATTGTAATTTAACCACACATTCCCACTTATATATTGACATAAGACATATCATGGATTTAATATGCCCAAGGTCTACCTTTGAATGTTCATGCTAGGATATGGACTTCATGCTTTTATCTACACATTAAAATTTAATAATTAAAGTATCATTGTGATGTTGCATTCCATTTGAAAATTTCCACATACTTGAGCCTTTGACTTTCACATGGACATTTGGATTTATTTTATAACACATGCCATGGGATTTATATTTTTGTATGTGTTTTGAAAATTTTATAATAAAGTTACAATGCAACATTATAATACTCTCCTAAAATCTTGAGACCTTGTCATTTTGAAAATAAAATTTTATACTTTGTATCTTTTAATATTTGGTCATTTATAATCTTTGTGACTCAATTCAGCTATATACCCTTCAATCAAATCACACTTAAAAATATAAAAATGTTAAGTTTTGATGAGATTGAATCTTATGGGTTTTTCACAACATAATTATAAGAGTGGGTTTTTGTTGTGGATGAGCATTTTTCTGGATTTCATTTAGATGGAAATAATTAAAATTTTAGATACTTATATCTCAATAAATGGAAAAAATTGATTGGTTTAAATTTTATCACTAAATTTATCTCTCACCCATGGATGTACACCCCTTGCAAGTGTATGAAAAACCCCAAAAAACAAGACTAGGTGCCTATCCCTTGGGCCACATAGTCAGAATTTTCAAAATTTATTAAAAGGAACCTATGGAAGATCAACAAAACAATGGTGGACCAACAAAAATAGATTAAGAAGATCTGATAATTAACATACATAATGAAAAATAAAAACAAAATAACTGTAGAAACAAATCCTAATGTAGAAGGGAAATAAAATAATAAGACTATACACTATACAATACTTTAAAAATTCATGGACTCAATCAAGGAATTGTTTCACATGTCTACCATTAATTGGAATTTCTAGTATCCAACCATCCAAATATATTAATAATAAATTATTTTTTCCAATTCTTTATTCAATATAATAAGGGCTCATCCACAAGGCATCAAAATTTCCATGTTTGCCTTTCTCCTCATGTCTATTATCCCAAAGTAAAACTAGATCTCCTATCTAAAATATTATTGGAGTGACATTTTTGTCAAATATAATTTTGAGTATTTCCTTGAAATTTATGTGTCTTTCATGATCTTGTCTTATAGTTTCAACAAACTCAATAATTTGGTTCATTCTACTTTCATAGTGGCTAACTTCATCAACTTTTTCTTGTTATTGCTTGAATTGATAGGTTGTTAACTATAGATTCATAGGTAGAACAACTTGAGATCCATAAATAAGCTCAAAAGGTATCTTACCTATATCTCTCATAGGTGTGATCCTATCAGCCCATAAGGAAAATTTTAGTTGTTCACCCCACTTCTTGTTAACTTCCAAAGTCCTAATGATTTTGAGTAAGATCTTATTACTGGATTCTGCTTACCCATTCTACTGAGGGTTATAATTAGAAGCATAATGTGATCCCATATTATTTACATAATGTTATGAAAGGATTATCTCTTAAAATCATGTAATTATCAATAATTAACTTGATAGACACACCAAATCTACAAAAAAATGTGATTCAATAGAAATTCCATGATCACCTAATGTGTGGCCTTCTTTGTAGGTATTTCCTCAACCCATTTTGTGAAGTAGTCATTCACAACCAATATACACCTATTCCCAATGCTTAATGTATCATTTATCTCCACAACAAAATCCATTCCCCATTGTCTAAATAGGCCTTCTATTGATATAGGTTGTAAGGGGAGAAAGCCAGAAGATTTGAATCTTCTAGTAAAGACTGGCAATTTTCACATTTTCTTAAATTTTGTGTAACATCCTTGAATAGTGATGGACACCAATAAGTATCTTTCAGATTCTTATGGGCTTTGAATTTAGGTGTAAAGTGACCATCACATATATGAAAATCTTTAATTAAGTCAGAAATTTCTTCTTCTACCATACATCTCAAGAGAACCCCATATGTATTCTTCAATGCCATTACTTTTTTAGTAAAGAGATAATTTTTGTATATAATATTAAGAGTCCTTCTTTGATTTATATTCAATTTAGGGGATAATTCAAACTTTGAAAGTAATATACAATGTTCTTATACCACAAAGATATGCTAACTTGAATCAAATAATGTTCAATATTAAAAATAATAATATTTACCTCCACAACTTGAAAATTAGTCTCAACCATGAGCTTGGATAATCCCATCCCTCTCACAAATTTGATAGTTTGAATATCCATGTCATACTCTTTCAACTTGTTGACCCATCAACATCTCTTGCTTGATATTTCAATCTGAGTCAAGATGTCCTTAATCATTGCATATAGGACATATCCAACAATAGTTAAACTTAAAATATAAGGTTTAAATTTTTTAATTGCTTTAAAGAGGGAAAAATATTGCTTATCCATGATAGCATAGTTAGCTCATATCCTAACGTATCTTTACCAAAGAAAGTTATTGGTTGTGTTTATGGCCATCATTATTATTTTGTAATAAAATAATAGCTACAGTGCTTTGTGATGTAAAAGAGAATATTTGTAACTCTCTAGTGTAATTGGGGTTGGCCAAGATAGGGTTAGACTTCAAAGCTCACTTTATGTCATTGAAAGTTTGTATGGCCTTCTCCTCTCACTTGATGGTTTGGTCCTTTTTTAACATAAAAGTAATAGGCAAACTGATCTCTATAAATTTAGATATAAACCTTATTACAATGTTTATTTATCTAAAAAAGTACTAAATTCCATTATTGTATTATGTGATAGGCATTTTTTCAATGGATTCCACTCTTTTTGGATCAATCATGACAACATCCTTAGACACAATGTGTCCTAGTAACTTGTCCTTTTCTACTCCAAAGTGACATTTCTTTGGATTAAGTGAAATATCAAATTCCTTGCATCTAAGGACCACTTTTTATAGATGCTTTAAATGCTCTTTTCTATTTCTGGAGTACACTATAATGTAATCTTGATACAAAATAATTAACTAGTTGATTACCCCTCCAAAATCAACATCTATAGCTCTCTGAAACATTACACTAGCATTCATTAACCAAAAAGGCATCCTCATGTACACATAAGTGCCATAAGGCATTGTAAATGCAATTTTGGGTCTCTCAGATTCTCTTACCACGACTTAGTTATATCCCAAGAAGACATCTCATGTGGATAATATCTCTGATCCTATAACACTTTACAATAGGCTATCTATATTAGGTAAGGGGTAATTATCCTTCAAAGAAGCTTGATTTAAATTTATAAAATTCATGCATAAGGGGATGTCACCATTATTATTTATTATAGGGACTAAGTTTTCCACCCATGATGAATACCTAATGGTTTGAATGATCCCGTCATCCCTTAATTTATTTAAATATTCTTGTATCTTAGTGGACAAGATGGGGTTAATATATTTTTTCTTCTACCTAAATGGTTTGTTGCTTAGCTATAATGGGATGATGTGTTGAAAAATATCATATATATATGATTTTAGTTTAGAATAATACCAAACCATATAGTCCTTATAATTATTTAGCTATTGCATGTAGGATTAATTCTCTTCACTCAGGGGAGTACCAAGCAATAATTTTAATGGATCTTATTAAGTGCCCAAGTTACATTCAATAACATCTTCTAAGATAAATGTTGACCCAATTTTGCCCCTCAAGCAAAATCCCGGTCACCTCCTACACCTGCTTTACATGGCCAGTCATTTCGGGTTGCAAGGTCCATCTTCAGGGTTCGATAGCTCCATTTTAGAGCATTGGCTCATTGGCCTAGTTCATTGGCATTCACAGTAGCAAGAGGCAGAGTCTTCAAATGTTCACAAGAAGAAAGAAAAAAACTAGGGCATTTAACACAGGCAAAAGAAGGGCAGACAAAATGCAGAGGATGGCAGAATCGCTGCCCACAACACGGGCAGGTAAACAGAGACCCCCTACACGCAATGCAGAGGGTGGCAAAATCACTGCCCACAACGTCGACGGAGAAGAAGAAGCCACTAACATCGGCCGATGTCAGCAAAACTGCCACCTTCGACAGCTTACATAGGTCGACATCAGCAAAACTGTCATGGTCAGCAGCTTATCGATCGACGTCGGCAGAAGTCCTACATGCAATCCACTGCAGCGGGCGGCAAATTTGCCACCCACAACATGAGGTGGCAAAAAACACTTGCAGAACACAGGAAAAAACCTGCCCAGCTGTCGGAGGAGAAGACCAACACATAAAACGAGGCAATAAGCATGGTCTTGGCAGACTTATGACATCATCAATAGTGTTTTTTCACTCTTTCCAATGAGACTCCTCTTGGCTTTTCTCTATAAATGGGCAGACTTGTTCATTTATCAGGATCTTCCCCACTTTCGTAAAGAGCACTACTCTCCAAATTTCCCACCTGAATCAATAAAAGACAATTTTACCTCTATTTGGATGGATCTTTCTGTGTATGCATTGAATATTAATCTGTGTCCAGTCATTATCTCTTGATGCTCTCACAGGTTCAACACCAGTAAACCTGCGATCTACAAAGTGCCACTGTCTGTTGCTGCCAGGAGTGGAGTTCTGTTTTAGAGGTATAAAATAGGTGAGGTCACTTACAGTGTGTATTCCTCAGCACCTTGGTGAGTCCCTGTTTCTTGTGCTTTCCATAAGAACCTCCCTGTCATCCCAGAGACCTGGTCTTTTCTGCCAGATCTGAGTGTATGTACATTTTTCTCTGATCCTGAGTGTGGATGTGGAAGGTCAACCTATTTTTGGTGTATCACCTCTTTTAGAGTAGGCTGTTTGTTTTCATGCTTTTTCTCTATCTCTTTTCATCCTCCCTAGTATACCTATATACCTATATTTTGCGCTACCTGAAACAAACAAGATACATCAGAGGGAACTAGCCCATACCTAGAGACTCTCCTCTCCTGATTCGCCATCCCACAGGCGAGAGAGGGGTTTCCATGTTGCGGGGAGAGGGCATGAATCTGTTTTCTTGCCGCAGGGTGCACTTTCTAGCATCAAAAGTTTTGGCACGCCCGGTGGGACTGTATTTTTATCAGTTTCCAATGCAGTAGTATTTCAGGATTGATGTTGGTCCTGCTACAATGATTTTCAAAGATTTCCAGCATCTGACGACTCCACTGGTAAGAGCTCAGTGCTTTATTTTAAGACTAGTCACTTAAAATTCTATGCCAAAGGTTACCACAAGGTCAGCTTCAAGAAGGGTCCCCTTTGAGTTCATTGAACTACCTTTAAACTTTGCTAAAAGGCTCAGGTTTGGAAGAACTCGCCCTTATCCACTAGTAAATCCTCCTAGACTTGTTGCTAGGAACACCAACCCAGCTCAGCCACAAATACAACCTGTTCTAGCCATGGCATTGCCTTTTGCAGCTTTTTGTGGTGAGAGCCATTTAAACCTCCCACACTATGATCCGATCCCCGAAACAGCTCTAAAAAATGTGCCTTCTTTTGATGGAGTGAGACCTATTATAGTTGTTGAGCATATCAAAAATATTGCCAACCTTTGCAATATTCACAATATAACAGAAGAAAATATTGCCATCAGACTGTTAGCCTTGTCTCTGAAAGGGAAAGCTCTTGATTGGTACGGCACCTTGCCTGTAAATTCCATACATTCCTGGAACGAATTGGGCACCCATTTAACTGATCATTTTGGGAAAAAAAGTGATGGCCTCTCTCTTGTTGAGCAGCTGACAACTATAAAAAGAGCTCTACACGAGTACATGTAGGACTTCAATATGCGGTTTCAAAAGACTTGGGATAGAATTCCCATCCTGGTAAGGCCGACTCCCAGCTACGCTTTCTTGTACTATCTAAAATCATTAAATAGTGATATTGCTATGATGATCCAATCTATGGGGGGACACATACTGCCAGCTGCATATGACATAGCCATTGTGGCCGAAAATTGCTTGGTTCAAGCCAAAAAAATCACCCCTAGGCCTCACATGCCACTTTTCCTAGAACTGTTGCCCCCAATTCAGGCTGTCGCTCCCATAATTGCTCCCCTACCTATCATAGAGAGGCTAGCTGCTATTCCATCCAATGAATTAAATGAAGTTAAGGGCCTATTACAGAGCATGTCGAATGAAGTTGTTGCCCTTAAAAGGTAGCAAGCTCAAAGCAACAAGCCAAACCAAGGTTACCAGAATTATGGCCATGCCCCTAGACCCCCCTTTCAAAATTATAACCAAGGTCAGGGGAAGCTCACTACAACCAAGCCTTATCAAAATTATAACCCAGGCCCCTCTTCATCATCTAAAGCCATGGTGCCTACTCAGAACAATCTAGTGCAGGAGTAGCCAGGCTGTTCGACCATGGGACAAGGTCAAGAGCAAGCTGTCCATACGAATGACATGATGAATTTCTTTCAGAATTCAAAAAATTAGGCTGCTAATTTTTCCCAATTTTTTGAGTTTCCAGCCCAACCCAGCACAAGTAACAATCAAACTCGGTCAAATTCTACCCTAATAAATCATGAAGAAGGGGAACTCTGTGCAATTAATCATGGGGGCACTATAGACAATCAAGTTGATTACGTTGCGGCCGATACGAGATTTAAAAGAAGAGCAGTTGGAGAAGTGCAGGATTCCCCTCAGGCAGCAACGAATCCTCCATCACACCCTTTTCAAAAGGCCCCAATTCCTAGACAACCGTTTGCACCTCTAGCTCCCCAGTCTACAGCTCCAGCTGGGATTAGCCCAAAGAAAAGTATGAAGGGGATCAGCCCCCAAGTTAATATAATTGATCAAATGAAGAAACTGCATGTGAGCATTTCTCTATGGGATTCATTGTCTCTTCCGGGACAAAAGGAGGTATTGAAGAAAGAATTGCATGAGCTAGATCGCCAGGCCATCCCAACAAACACTAATAACATCCTAATGACGAATGGGCAGCCTTTTGCTTCAAGTCAGGTAAAGAAAAAAGAAAAGACTCCCCCTTTTTATGTATCTTTGATCATAGGGGATTTCTTAGTACATAATTGCATAATTGATAGCGGGGCCATCACTTCAGTAATGCCCAAGTGCATTGCTGATAAGATGGGGTTAAAGTATGAAGCCATGAACAAGGGAGTCTTGCAACTAGATGGAACACCTGCAAAGATAGTCAGGATCTTGAAAGGATTGAGTTTAACATTGCATGCCTGCTCCACATTCTCAATCCCCCAAGATATAGTGGTAGCAGACGTTCCTCCATATTTTGCAATCTGTTTGTCTAGGGACTTTATGTCCAAAATAGGTGGTTATCTAGCAGCGAATTGGTCATATCTAGTTTTCAGAACCAAATACGGGACCAAAGTGAAAATTAAATTTGAGCCACTCTACAAGGACCACCTAGAGCCCTATTCACCCAAGGTAGCGAATGTCAGTTACACTATCATTGATCCAGAAGACTCTCAAACAGACAAGTCCTCATCTTCTGCTCTTGAAGGAGTCACAGATCTACTCTTGGATGAGTGGGGAAGTGATAACTTCGAGCATGATCCTTATAATTTTATTGAGGAGGCAGACCTTGGTGTCTATTGCTTGCATGAAGAAAGCGCCGTCATGCCCAATATAATGAAGGAGAACAAAGAAGACCTTGGCCTATGGCAGCTGTACTTCGATGGTTTCAAAAACAAACTGGGCACTGGTGGTGGGGCAATGTTAGTTTCCCCTTCTAAAGAAAGGTACTTTTCAGCCTTCTGTTTCTAGTTCTCTTGCACATGTAATGTTGTAGAATATGAGTCTTTGATTCATGGACTTGAGTGGGCAAAAAAGAGAGGGATCAAGAAATTGCAAATCTTGGGGGACAGTGAACTAATAGTGAACCAAATAAGAGGCCTAAACCTGACCAAGAATTCCTTACTAAAGTCTTACAAGCATAGAGTCTGGGACTTGATGGAAGATTTCCTTGCTCTTAACATTACCTCGATTCCCAGGGAACAAAATAAGCAGGCTGACAGTTGTTGGCACCCAATTTGATGTTTCAAAAGAAATAAGCAGGGGTTGTGGTTCGTGCCATTTAAAAGTGGTGGTTCGGCCTTCAATTCCAGACAATGTTACAAATTTGTAGGTCTTCAAAAATGACCAGTAGATAGCTCTTTTCCTGCAAGAGGAAGCTGAGTTTGCGGTCCACAATCAAGCAAAATTGCAGCAACAATATGGAAATCAGATTGTTCAATTGAAGAACAATAAACTCCCTAAGAGTTTGGTCACACTTGAAAGTATTTTCAATGGAGAGGACCAACTAAGAGATGACAAAGCATGCATCACTACCAAAGAGGAGAATTATGAAAAAGTTGAAATCTTCAAGGACAAGTTGCTGGCGCTCGGTAAGGTCTGCACGTTTCAAGAAAGGCAAGCTTTCATTTTGTTGTGTCAGGAGTTCACTGACGTCTTCACCTGGAACTATAGTGACTTGAAAGGCTTTGATCCAAGACTTGCCCAACACACTATTGAATTAGAAGAAGGTGCAAAACTAGTCACACAAAAGCAGAGGCCTGTTAATCTGATGATCAAGCTCCTTATGCAGAAAGAATTGGTCAAGTTGATTGAATCCAGCATTATATTTCTGATCAAACATTCCTAATGGTTGGCCAATTTGGTTCCAGTTAGAAAGAAAAATGGGGAGATCAAGCTATGCATCGACTTCAGAGACCTTAATAAAGTCTCTTTAAAGGATCATTATCCCCTTCCAAACATGGAGCAGATCCTTCAAAAGGTAACTGGTTCCGAACGTTTCTCCTTCCTGGATGGTTATTCGGGATATAATCAGATTCTGGTGTGGGGCTGTGACCAATACAAAACAGCCTTCACCACTAAATGGGGAATGTTCACCTACCAAAAAATGCCTTTCGAGCTATCCAATGCTGGTGTTACTTTCCAACGAGCCATGGACATGGCTTTCAGTGGTTTGATAAATAAGAACGTGCTGGTGTACCTCGATGATATAACGGTTTTCTCCAAGGAGGTGGGATAGCATATGAAGCACCTCAGGCAGATTTTTGAGAGGTGCAGGGAATTTGGCATCTCCCTAAATCCAAAGAAATGTGTATTTGCGGTTCATGAAGGGAAACTTCTTGGCCACATTGTGTCCAAGTAAGGTTTGTCTATTGACCCTGAAAGAGTTTGCTCCATCCTGGAGATGTCCCTACCAAAGCACAAGAAAGGCCTGCAGAGTTTCTTTGGCCAGATAAATTTTATTCAGAGGTTCATTCCAAATTTTGCTGAAATAGTTAAACCCCTAACCTCCTTGTTGAGGAAGGGTGAAGAATTCAAGTGGACAACACCAAGAAAGGACAGCTTTGAAGCTATCAAACAGGCTTTGACTCAGGCTCCCACTCTAATCAGCCCCGACTTCAACAAAGACCTCAATCTCTATACCTTCAAAAATGGAGAAGTAATATCTGTTATGCTTACCCAAGCGAATAGTGATGACCTCAATCAACCACTCGCCTTCTTCAGCCAAGGGTTAGAGGACTTCGAAATTAGGTACACCTACGTAGAAAAGCAAGTCCTGGCAGTGGTGCATAGCCTGAAGAAATTTAGATATATGTTGTCAAACAGCAAGATCCATCTCATGGTTCCACATCTTAGTGTCAAGGATTTCCTGACCAATCGAGACTTAAACGAGAAAAGAGTAGGATGGATCACCAAAGTGATGGAGTACGATATAGACATCAAAATTGCCAAGTTGGTGAGAGGAAGGGGCCTGTGTGAACAACTAACAGTAGATTTGAGACAAAAGGATGAAGACAGCTTGCTGATCCATAACGTAGCCACTACAGAAGAACCAACTATCATAAGAGATTGGACGTTGGACATGAGGCATTTCTTTCTTACGGGCGAATGTCCACAGGGTCTCGGTAAGGCTGGAAGAAGTTATTTTAAACTTCAGTCCCTTCCCTATGTTTTGATTGATGGAGTATTATTTAGGAAGGATCTCTCTGGGGTTCTCTTGAGATGCATTGACTCTAGTCAGGCTAACAAGGTATTGGCTGAGTTTCACGATGGGCCAGCAAGCGGCCATTTCGCCCCCAGAACCACAGCAGCAAAAATAATGAGAGCTGGCTATTTCTGGCCCACTCTCTTCAAGGATACCCATGCCTGGGTAAGAAAGTGCCAGAAGTGTGCACTTTTTGATGGAAAAAAATGATTAGCTGCCATGCCCCTATAGCCCATTCAAGTTGAACAACCATTCATGCAGTGGGGCCTGGATTTCATAGGGATGATCAATCCTCCCTCTAGTGCCAGACACAAATGGGTCCTGACTACTACAGATTATTTCACCAGGTGGGTGGAAGCCATTGCTTTGAAGGAAGCAAATGAAAGCGCAGTCTTGGATTTCTATGAGGACTTAGTGACACGTTTTGGGGTCCTAGCCACTATAATTTCAGACAATGCCTTGGCTTTTTTGGGAACCAAAACTAGTGAATGGGCGCTAAGGTATGGTATATACCTCAGCACTTCGTCAAATTACTACCCATAGGGAAATGGGCTAGCTGAGTCCACTAACAAAAATTTAATCAGGATTATAAAGAGGACCATGGAAGAAAATCAGAAAACTTGGCACGCCAAGTTGAAGATAGCTTTATGGGCTGATCGAATCACTCCAAAAAGATCAATCAGAAATTCTTCATATACGCTTGTGTATGGAAGGGAAGCAAGGCTTCTTATCTCACTCGAATTTCCAGCACTGGATCTCGCTCATCAGCTGCAGCTAGAAGAAGGAAGCAGCATGGAGGTCAGATTGTGTGAACTAATGGAGCTCCAGGAGGTAAGGAATCAGGCCGTGGTCTCTATGGTCAGTCGCCAACAGTAGGTGAAAGGACATTTTGACAAGAAGTCTTCGTCAAAAAGTTTCGTCGAAGGAGACATTGTCCTAAAATGGGACGAAGATAGAGCTAAGCCCAGAAAACATGCAAAATTTGATGCCCTCTGGAGTGGTCCTTACATCATTACTCAGTGCAAGCAACATAACGCGTTTCAGCTCTCCAAGTTAGATGGTGAAGAATTGCGTATACCAGTCAACGGGATACATCTGAAGCGCTGCCACTGAATTTTGGTTCGATTGTACATATTTTTCCCTGTTTTCCCTAAGTGTAGTTTGCACAGTTAGTTGATTTTAGCATTGTGTGTTTCCCTTCATTTTGGGGGTAAATTTTGTGTATTTTGATTCTGGGAGTATCAAGCTGTGGAGAACTCTCTCCAAAAGTCACCATCTGACTCCGCACCCAATGGAGTGTAAGGCAACTGAGTTCTGAGCCTAGCAGGCACGCTTCCCTTGTGAGTCACCAATTTTTTGACCCAATTTTGCCCCTCAGGCAAAATCCCGGTCACCTCCTACACCTGCTTTACATGGCCAGTCATTTCAGGTTGCAAGGTCCATCTTCAAGGTTTGACAGCTCCGTTTTAGAGCATTGGCTCATTGGCCTAGTTCGTTGGCATTCACAGTAGCAAGAGGCAGAGTCTTCAAATGTTCACAAGAAGAAAGAAAAAAACCAGGGCATTTAACATAGGCAAAAGAAGGGAAGACAAAATGCAGAGGGCAGCAGAATCACTGCCCATAACACGGGTAGGTAAACAGAGACCCCCTACACGCAATGCAAAGGGCGGCAAAATCACCGCCCACAACGCCGACAGAGAAGAAGAAGCCACTAACGTCGGCCGACATCGGCAAAACTACCATCATCGATAGCTTACATAGACTGACGTTGACAAAACTGCCGCGGTCAGCAGCTTATCGGCTGATGTCGGCAGAAGTCCTACATGCAATCCACTGCAGCGGGCGGCAAATTCACCACCCAGAACATGAGGTGGCAAAAAACACTTGTGGAACACAGGAAAAAACCTGCCCAACCGATGGAGGAGAAGACCAACACACAAAACGAGGCAACAAGCATGGTCTTGGCAGACTTATGACATCATCAATAGTGTTTTTTCACTCTTTCCAATAAGACTCCTCTTGGCTTTTCTCTATAAATGGGTAGACTTGTTCATTTATCAGGATCTTCCCTACTTTCGTAAAGAGCACTGCTCTCCAAATTTCCCACCTAAATCAATAAAAGATAGTTTTACCTCTATTTGGATGGATCTTTCTGTGTATGCATTGAATGTTAATCTGTGTCCAGTCATTGTCTCTTGATGCTCTCATAGGTTCAACACCAGCAAACCTACGATCTACAAAGTGCCACTGTCTGCTGCTGCCAGGAGTAGAGTTCTATTTTGGAGGTATAAAGCAGGTGAGGTCACTTACAATGTGTATTCCTCAACACCTTGGTGAGTCCCTATTTCTTGTGCTTTCCATAAGAACCTCCCTGTCATCCCAGAGACCTGGTCTTTTCTGCCAGATCTGAGTGTATGTACATTTTTCCCTGATCCTGAGTGTGGATGTGGAAGGTCAACCTATTTTTGGTGTATCACCTCTTTTAGAGTAGGCTGTTTGTTTTCATGCTTTTTATCTATCTCTTTTCATCCCCCCCAATATACCTATATACCTATATTTTGTGCTACCTGAAACAAACAAGATACATCAGAGGGAACTAGCCCATACCTAGAGACTCTCCTCTCCTGCTTCACCGTCCCACAGGCGAGAGAGAGGTTTCCATGTTGCGGGGAGAGGGCAGGAATCCATTTTCCTGCCGTAGGGTGCACTTTCCAGCGTCAACAATAAAGATATATCTATTTTTTATTCTATTTTCTCCATCAAAAGATGCCTCTAGAATCACCAATCTTATTGGGATAGTGTTTTTATTCAACTGAATGATATCCTTTTTAAACAAGCTTTCCTTCCTATTAGTTCCCAAATTCACCCAAACAATTAGTTCCCTTTTCCCCAAATAATGAGTGCCCAAGAGTTTAACTATTTTCCCCTATCTGCGAGTATCAAGATGAATAAAAAATGAGTAAGTATTTTGAAAATACTAAGTCTAAGTGTTTGATTTACAAAGGCTCAAGTTGTGGAGATCCATGGTCTAAATCTAAAAGTGGAAATTTTCAATAGGAATGTAATTTTGATTTGTAACCTTTTCTTGCAAGTTGCAAAGTGTAATGAAATGTTTGAAACCTACCTAGATAATCTAGTGTTAAGTCCTATGTTTAATCCAATGGATATTTAGAAGGACATGAAAAATTTTATATGAAAATTGCAATCAAAAGTATGCCACCCATTAAATAGGCCTTGAGTCTAAGCCCACATAGAGGAATAAAGACCACATATAATAGAAGAGCTAAAGAGAATAGTAAAAAGAAATATTTAAGGGTGATACAATGAAAATTTTCAAAAGATGGTCCAAGTCAACAAATGAAAATTCAAGTTGTACTTTTATGTGGATATACAACATCAAAATGTAATATTTTAAATTACTTTGGGAATCTTGAAGTCCAGGGTGGATAACTTACAAGGAAAGGTTTTCAAAGGGGTCAACTTGGTCAAGGCCCACCTAGAGGTCAAAGGATCATAATGTTGGAGATTTTAGCAGAGATTACAACTTCAATTTGTAATTGAAATTGAAAATAAAACCTTGCAACCCACTTATCTTCAGTCAAATATAAAGTCCATGAAGTAAAAGCATGGCAGACATTTCTATTGAGAATACAACAAACAAATGCAACTTTACATTTGCAATTTTAAAATTGTAAATGATGTTATGAATTATGTGGAAAAAGTTTTAAATGTCAATGCAAGTGTGGAAGTTGGTAGAGATCCATGAGGATATTGAAATTTATTTTGTGCAATTTACAAAAAGCATATGTATGTGTGATATCCCATATTAACGTATACAGTCAAAATCAACTCAAGGTCAAAGGCTTGAGCAAAGTAGACATTTTTATTAGAGTTTTAACATCAAAATGAAATTTTAAAATTGTAATTTGAAAACATGTAACAAAAATATAGAATCCCACTAGGTGTAAAGTTATATTTGAAGCCTGAAATCCTACCAAGGACAAAAAAGTGTAAAATTATAGTTTTGTTCCAAAAAATTACCAAGGATAAAAAATTGTAAATGTGCACATAAGTTCCACAAAGTTCAAAATTACAAATAGGGTTTAAAATCCCATGGACGTAAAAATGTACATGTGTCAACATTTGGTTTAATATTGAGCTCAAAGGTAAAAAGGTAAAGATAAAAAGCTAAGAATTATATATTAGTATTTTACTAATGTCAAAATATTTTCATGGATGAAGATAATAAGTACAAGGATTTTGAGGCAATAATGGGCCATTGGAAGCATATTTTGATTCAAACATCCATGTCTCCCACACTGCCTCCATTACAACTAGATCTTTATGATGCTATCATGAAAAATTTAAAGGTATTCTTAGGCTTGAACAAGGAAGAGGTAAGTCATCCAAAAACTTCCAATTGTGCATATGATTAGTTAGAAATAGGGGGAAATGATTTTACATAAAGATAAAAGATCATTTTTTAATCAGAGAAAATATTCTCCCTCAAGTTCAATTACATAAAGATTTCCAGATAGGCATATCAAAGTTTGTTATCAAACTTCATCCAAACATGGAAAACCCAGTTACCTGAATGATCACCTTACAAATCATGAGTATCTCTAGGTGTGATCAAAGGCATATTATAGATGGATCATTTGGAGGAATATTATGGGTAATAAATTTGTATAAGTAAATATGGCCTACCCTCTTTACATAGGTTATTTTTTGGTTTTTTTGTGATCTTTGTTGTGTGTTTCTTGATTTTATTGGTAAGTTGATTACACATATACAATCATTAGTAAACTTTGAGAATATTCTATATATGTCTCCCCTATTTTAGATCAAATCCATTATGTATTTCCTCGTGTTAACATTTTGAACATTGATGTATATAGATTTACTTTCAATATTAGTGAAAAATATTTATGATTTTAACTTTATCTTGTTAATGAAGTGCAATGGCATATTCTTCATACATTGCTAACTGGATATCTAGTTTTGTGTCTATTAATGTTAGTCATTCTATGAATAGACTTTGGTTATAAAATCATTTCTATATTTTGATTTGACAATGTTGTGTTTATAATCTTTTAAGGACATCCTTTAGTTATGGATTTGATAGAAGAAAATGCTTGAGGCTCTAGTTGTAGTGTATGATTTGGATTTTTCATGGATCATTTGAATGTTTGTATTAGATTGGCATCAATGAATGCAAACCATTCTTGGTATTTTTATTAACTTTCTTAAAGTTCTATTATAGCCTGAAATGAATCATATCATGGTAGTTAAAGGAATTCCTATTTTTGAAAGCCACCACAACTCACTTTAATATACCTAACTTGTCCTACTTGTCTTAACCTTGAAATTAATACACCATATTGAGTATGTTAAGTGATATTTACTTATAGATGCATGAATATTTTAGATCCAAAATGTTTATATTTAATCCTTGAAAACTAGCATTATAATCTTCCACTTAGATTGTAGTTATCAGTAGTTTATTTAGAAATAAAGATTGTAATCACTCACTTATCTATCTTTAGTAGCTTTTGTCTAATTTAGAATCATTTGCCCAGTCTATGTTTCAAATCTTCTCAAGTGGAATATGCAATTTTGGTTATGATTTGATTAGATGTGTGTATGTGTGTGTACCAATAATCCCTTGGAGATTGAATTATAGTATCCCTCCTTGTGACCAAGCTATTTAGTAGGTCATCTCACCTTAGTCCAAACATATCTAGAAGTAGTAGGGAACTAACCATACCATCTATCAATTTTTCCCAATGATTGTGTGCATTCAATCTATCTAGATGCTAAAACCTTCCTCAACTATAATGACATAATTTGGGTTTATCATCTATGTTTTCCATCTTTTCATGTATGCAAGGCAGAATCCTAGAGGTGTACAACTGGGAACTAACATGCATTGGCACCATTGCTAGAGATAATATACTTGGAACCTACATTAATAGAAGTTATTATAGGGAACTCGTTATCTATTCATGTTTTAAAGTGATATGCTTTTTTGAACATGAATCTAAATTTTTTTGTGTCTTTATTTCTCTATCTCATCACTAGTTATAATAAATGATAATTTAAGAATATATCATTGTATACTAATGATTGGTTCTATCCTAAAAGTTTTCTTTTAGTGGTGAATCCAACATTTTATCTAGTTCTTGAAGGATCAGTGCCCATTTTAACTCATTAAGGTTTGAGTGTTCTCTTGTTTACAAAACTAGAAGGACTGAGATCCTCATTTAAAGGTGACTCATCAAAGTATCTTATCTCTAAGTTATGTTTTCATCATAAAAGAAGGAGACAAATTTGGAGACCAATTGAAGTATAAAGCTTTGTAACAAAGGAGTGTCTGGACAACTAAAAATTTGGTACATCCAGACTTATTTTTGTGAAAACATTATTCTGATTAAAGATTATCATAGCTCTGATAATAAGTCAAACCCTTATAGTTTGTTTTATTACACAAAACCTTCTCAACCAGTTGAATATCCTCCTAGGTTTGATCCCCCAAGTCTACCTCATTCACTCCATTATATCCCTTTACCATATGATCTTGAACCCACCATAGAACTAGTCTTGAGGCATAGAGATCAAGATGAGAATGAATGTCATACATTCAGTAGTCATATATCCAAACCTATTAATTTTGATGAAATGGAGGGATACCCCAATGAATTTCCAAATGAGGTAAGGAATCGACTCTCCAAGTTTTAAGGAAATAATGTAGTGACTAATAAGAAACATTTGATGGATATTCATGTTATAATTGAAGATTGTGAGGTTGAGCATGATGATGTTTATATTAAGCTTTTTGTGTACATGCTAAAATATGATGCACATGAGTAATTCAATTATCTTCCTTATGGATGCATAGATTCATGGGAATAAATGTATAATGTTTTCAAAATATAGTATGGTGATAGAGTTGATCCTAGGTTCCTTTTTGTAGACTTTGAAAACATAAATAAGAACCGAAATGAGTGTGTGCAGGGCTTCAACACAAAGTTTAATAAGACTATGATGATGTTACCTGATAATATTAGGCTAAGTGATACTACTTTCTTGATTAAATATTGTGATGAATTTGACAAGAAAGCAACCTATTACTTGATGGATAAGGCTCACATAATCTTGAGGTTGGCATTCAACATGACCATCCAAATTTAAAATAATATAAAAGTTGTGTAGAAGCCTATGAACAAAATATTTGATGTATATTTGGTCAATCCTAAGAAATATTATTCTAATAATGTTACCAACCTTAAATATACTATAAAAACCTTAACTACTACTTTCAATGAAATGTCATACAAGTTAGCCAGAGCTAAGAAGGGGATTCCTCATGGATCTTCTAGTTAAGAGAGATCTAAAAACCATAATCATGCATAAGGGAGATCCTCTTTATACAATATATATATTTATAGAGGGAAGAGACCTACCCAAAATCACAAAAAACAAAATATAGGGGTTGAGAAGGAGTTTCTTGATTCATTGAATGCCAAGGTCAATACTCTAGATTATGCTCTTGACATTGATTAGTGTGATAAATGCTTCTTCCCTATCCTCCTTGTGATACTAATGAAATAATTAATGAATATGCAAAGGACCCTAAGTACACATATAAAAATTATTAGATTATGATGTTTAATTATAAAATCTTTCAAAGTAAAATGTATGCCTTCACAGAATTGTTGAGTGCTACCACCATTAATCAATTTTGGAGTGGAGTAAAAGAGGTATGTGTCCCAAATTCTTTTTTTTTTGTGATATAAACATGACACAAGGATATGAGTTACCCAATCATCACTTTGAGTTTATAATATCTATGGTGACTAAAAAGTATGATGGGGGAATTCCTTCAGTTGAAGATAGGCAGTTGTTAATTAATGTTGTAGTTGTTTAAGAGAAATAATATAGTATGGTAAAAAAGTGAAAAATTGATTCTCCTCAAGAGACTACCCCTAAAAATCCAAGGGAGGGGATAAACATAAAGAGGTTAAGAAAACCAAATAGCTCTCTAATTCTTCCAAAATAGTACCTGCTTTCAAAATTTTCAAATAAAGATCTACTCTAGCCAAGATTAGAGAACCTATGTTATCCAATATTCATAAGGGTATAAATGATATAAGATGAAACCCATACCTAAAAATTGTTGTTAGGAATGTTGCTTCATCCCATCCTATTCCACCTCTAACTATAAATGATTGTATTCCTTATGAATGTATTGTTACCCTTCCTCTTAATACACTCCTGCCTAGGTATAGTGTGTTTAATATGGTCCATGTGTTGAGTTAATTAAATATAACTATCCTACTTGTTGAATTTATATGAATACTAGAACATGAAAGGAGGGAATTTGAATATTTTGAGTTTAAAAAGAATATAGATTCCAATTAAATTAATATACCCTCAATACTCCTATATGATGATGAAAAGTCACATGTGATTGTTGAACTAGACCCAAAGTTTTTTTGGGGGACTACATTAATAAAGAGCAAATTGGATGTTAACCCTTTTTATACTACCTTGTTTATTAATGGTTTGATTTTTAAAAATTGTATGTTTGATTATGGATCCTCTTGTAATGTGATGCCCCCTGGGTGTCTTTAATGAGCTTGGAGTAAAACTAACTTCTAATTTTGGCAAGTGTTATTCCATGGTCTCAAGATAATTACCAATTTTTAGAAAAGTTAAAGGATTGGTAGTGCAATTAGTAGTTCATCTAGGTAAGTTTATTAATATGGATGTGGTAATTGTGGATTGTCCTCCCAAGTGGGGAATGTTGTTATGAATAAAATGGGTTGCCAACATGGGTGGTAGTGTTCAGATGGACCTTTCTTATGCCACCATTCCTTTAGAGGGTAAGATGGTTAAGCTTAATATAGAGGCTAAAATTTTACATTTACTTGAATATATAAAATTTGCTCTAAATTAGGTTCTATACACTGATGTGGACCTAGGTAACTTTATTGGAAACATTGATTGTGTTGAACAATCTACTATTCTTGATATTAGATATGAAAAGCAAAGTGATGATGTTTGGATAATGCCTTTTGAAAGGGTTTATTAAAATCTTATAAATGGAATTGGAGTTGTCTTCTAAGCCCCCAATAAGAAATATTTTAATTTTTCCTTAAAGTTGTGCTTTGATTTCACTAACAACATTGAAAAATATGAGGCATTCTTTCTTGGTTTGACACTTGCCTGAGAACATAAATTAACAAGTATAATTATAAAGGGTGATTCTAAGTTAGTGGTTATGCAAGTCTATAATGCTTATGCCATCAAAAATAAAAGGATAAAATAATATAGAAAAGTTTTATGGGATTTGTTAGAATTATTTGATCCTTTTAATTTTTATTATGATAGAAGTTTCAATGAGGAATATAATAGAATTTTAGGGTTGGGTGGTTAATTTGAAAATGTGAATATGAACCCTCACTATTAGTATCAAGTGGAGGTGCTTGTTAGAATTTAAATCCTAGAAAACATTCATCATTGGCAAGTTTTTGATGATGATGATGATCAAATTAGAAGGTTTTTCAATTATGAAGTGGAATTTCAAGATCAGATTATGGAATTAGAATCCATTGTCCAAATTTATGATGGGAAGGAAAGATTTTTTGGGAAATAGATCATTAAACTAAAGAAAAATACTATCCCTATAGGATTGATGAGTATAGAGGCATCTTTTGATGGAGAAGACATAATTAAAACTAGAGATCTCTTTATCTCAAAAGATGTGACTGAATATAATTTGGGCTCTAAAGAGAATCAAGAAAGGTCTAGCTTGGAATTGATTTGAGTGTAGAAGAGAATCAAGCCTACATGTATTTTCTACAGAAATATCAGGATTGTTTGGCTTGGTGTTACTCTAAATTGAAAGTATATAGAGAGGATCTATTTCAACATGTCATCCCATTACAGCCAAGTAGCAAATATTTTAGGATGAACCATAGACCTATTCAACCACATCTTGGCTACCAAGATGTGGGAAGAGTTATGTAAATTAGTGAATGTTTGGATTATTCAACTCATCAAATATTCATCTTGGGTGGAGAACTTAGTCCTTGTAAGAAAGAATAATGGTGACATTCACTTGTGTGTGGAATTTAAAAGTTGGAATAAATCTACTCTAAAGGATAATTACCCCTTGATTAATATGGATAACCTATTGTAGAATGTTATAGGATAAAAGATGTTGTCCATATTAGATGGTTTATTAGTGTATAACTAAGTTGTGGTAAAATAATCTGGGAGACCCAAAACTGCATTCACAATGCCTTGTGGAACTTATGTCTATATGATAATGCCTTTTGGGTTAATGAATGCCAAATAATGTTGCATAGAGATATGGATGTGTATTTTGAAGGGGTAGTTAACAATTTTATTGTTATATATTAGGATGATATTATAGTGTAATCAAAAATAGAAACTAACATTTGGAACATCTAGAAAAACTATTCCTTAGATGTAGGGAATTTAGTGTTTCCCTTAATCTAAATATATGTCACTTTAGAGTACAAAAGGCCATGTTGAGACATATATTGTCTACAGATAGTGTCATGACTGATCTAGAGGGAGTGTAATATATTGACAAAGTGTTTATCCCACAATCCAAGAAGTGAATTCAGTCCTTCTTTGGACAAATCAACTTTGTAAGAAAGTTTGTGTCTAACTTTACAGAGATCACTCTGTCTATTTCTTCCATGTTAAAGAAAGACCAAACCATCAAGTGGGTGGAGAAGGCCATAAAATATTTCAATTACATCAAAGGAGTCTTGAAGTTTTCCCATATCTTGGCTAGTCCTTAATACACTAGGGAATTTCAAATATTCTCTTTTGCATCCCAAAGTAATGTAGTTGTTGTTATATTGTAAAAGAATGGTGGTGATCTTGAACAACCCATATCTTTATTTAGAAAATATATTCAAGGATATGAAATGAACTATACTATAATGGAAAATAAAACTTTATACCTCTAGAAATCTATTAAGATGTTCAGATCTTATATTTTTAGTTCAAAGATTGTTGTATATCTCCCATATACAATGGTCAAGGAAATCTTAACTCAAATCAAAGTATTAAGAAAGAGGTACATATGGGTCAACAAGTTGAAAAAGTAAGACATAGAGATACAAACCACCAAGTGAGTGAGAGGGATGGGATTATCCAAGCTCATGGTTGAGACTAATTTTCAAGCTATATAGGTAAACACTGATGTTTTTAATATTGATGATTCCTTGAGTCAAATTAGCATATCTTCATGGTATTAATTTCAAATATTGAATTTTCCCCATAACTTGGATAAGAGTCAAATGAGAACTATTAAACTTGTATCCTAAAAGTATCTCTTGACTAAAAATTGCCTGGCATAGAAGAATCCAGATAGGAATATCCTAAGATGCTTAGTCGAAGAAGAAATTGATGATTTAATTAAAGACTTTCATAATAGGGTATGTGGTGGCCACTTTGAACCTAAAGACACATCTCATAATATTATGAGAGATGGTTATTTATGTCCATCACTATTCAAGTATATTTCATATAAAGTAAGCAAATGTGAGAAACATCATCACTTTACTAGAAAGTTGAAAGTTTCTTGTGCTCTCCCCTACAACCTGTGTTAGTTGAAGGCCCATTTAGAAAATGGGGATTGTATTTTATTTTGGATATCACCAATGAATCAAGTATTGGACATAGGTGGATATTTGTTACAATTTACTACTTCATAAAATGGGTTGAGATGGTTCCTATAAAGAAGGCCACACATCAGGTGATTATGGACATTTTGTTGAATCACATTATTTGTCAATTTGGTGTGCTTATCAAGGTAGTTGTTGATAATTCCATAAGATTCAAAGCTAAACCTTTGGTATAATTATGTAAATAATATTGGATCACATTAAATTACACTTCTAATTATAACCCTCAAAGGAATTGGCAAGTAGAATACAATAATAAGAACTTGCTCAAAATCATTAGGACTTTGGAATATAACAATAAGTGGGGTGAACATCTAAAATTTGGCTTGTGGCTGATATGATCATGCTAAAGAGTGCTATAATTAAGATCCCTTTTGAACTTTTTTATATATATCAAGTTTTTTTACATATGAACCTATAGTTGCCAACCTACCAATTCATGCAATAGGTAAAAGAAGATGGTGAAATTAACCATTATGAAATTAGAATGAACCAAATTATTGAGCTTGATAAATCTAGGAGATAATATCTTGAAATAAACATAAATTTTAAAGAAATAACCAAAATAATATTAAATACAAAGGTCACTCTAATAAATTTTTAGATAGGAGATCGGGTTTTAATTTGGGATATCAAACATGAGGAGAAATTTTTGATTACGTGTGGATGGACCCTTATCCTATTGACTATAGAATTAGGGAACATATGTTATTCTTAAGAGACCTAGATGGTGAGATTATAAAACTTACATTTAATGGAATACATCTGAAACACTTCCTTGAATGAGTCCATGTATGTGTATAATAATTTATAGTGTATAGTTTTGTTATTTTGTTACCCTTATACATTGGGGATTTTTTGTATAGTTATTTTTCTTATTTTTCATTCTGTGTTCATTCTTAGATCCTCCTAATCCATTCTTATTTCTCCAACATTTTTTTTATGGGTCTCTAAAGTTTTTTTATTATGAAATTGCAAAGAATTTGACTCTATGGCCCAAGGGATTGACACCTGGGCTTATTTTTAGGGTTCTTTGTACACCCACAAGGGTTGAACATCCTCAAGTGAGAGATATTATTAGTTCTCAAATTTTCCTAAGTAATTTATGACCTTTTTATCAAATAATGAGTGACCAAAAGTTTAACTATTTACTATATCTTCAAGTGTTCATCCAAAACAAAATCTCACTCTTACAGTTGCTTTGTCAAAACACTTTGATATTTTAGTTTGACTAATACTTAATATTTTCATGTTTTAGTGAAATTAGATGGTTTGTGGTAAATATCAAGCTAGGATGAATTAAAAATGACTAATTATTTCAAAAATACTATGTCCAAGTGTTTTATTTGTAAAGGTTCAAGTTATGAAGGTCCATGGTCTGAAGGTAAAAGCTAACATTTCTAACAACAATGCAACACTGATTTGTAACCTTTTCTTAGCAGTTCAAAAGTGTAATGAAATGTCCAAATTCCACCTAAATAACCCCATGAAAAATCCTATGTTTGATCCAGTAGATATTTTGAAGGACACGACAAATTTGATATACAAATTAAAAATTGCAAATTGCAATCAAAAGTTTGTGGCAGCCCATTAAAATGGTCTTAAGAGTAAGCCCATATGGAGGAATAAAGATGAAATGTAGTGAAAAAGTAAAACAAAATAGTAAAATAGAAATATTTAAGGGAGATACAAAGGGACTTTTTAAGATATGGTCCAAGTCAATGAAGGAAAAGCTAAGTGGGACTTTTAGGTGGATATGCAACACCAAAACACAATATTTTAAATTACAATGGGAATCCCAAAGTCTATGGTGGATAAATTGCAAGGAAAGGTTTTCAAAGGGTCAATTTGGTCAAGTGCCCATGTAAAGGTGAAAGGCTCATAATGGTGGATATTTTGGTGAATATTACAATATTCGTTTTCAATTGTAAATTTCAAATAAAAACCTATAGCTTGTGTATTTTGGGTGAAACAAAAAGTCCAAAATGTAAAATCACAATAAACATTTCAAGTGGGAATGTAAAATAACAAATACATATTTACATTTGTAATTTAAAAGTTTCAAATGAATTTCCAAAGCCCATGGCATAATTTTTAAAGGTTAATGAAAGTACGAAAGTCAACAAATATCCATGAGGATATTGTAATTTTTTTTGTACAATTTGAAAAAAGTATATGTATGTGTGAATCCCCATGTTAAGGTGTATGGTAAAAATTAATGAAAGGTAAAAGGATCGATCAAAGCATATGTTTTTAATGGAGATAAAACATAAAAACGCAATTTTAAAATTTCAATTTGTAAAAGTGTAATAGACTTATAGAGTCTCTCTAGGTGTAAAGTTGTAGTTGAATCCTAAAATTCTACTAAGGACAAAAAAGTGCAAAATTACAGTTGGGTTCTAAAAACCTGCCAAGTAAAAAAAGGTGTAAATGTGTACATAAGTTATACAAAGTTTAAAAGTGAAATGGATGGAAAAAGGTGCATGTGTCAACATTGGTTTTAGTGTTCACCTCCAAGGCAAAAATTCTAATATAAAAATCTAAGTGTTATATACCAATATTTGACAAATGTCAAAAGAGATTTATGGATGAAGATGCTCACTACAAGAGTTTTGAGTCAAGAATGGGCCATTGGAACCATATTTTGATTCAAATGGCCATGTATCCCACACTACCTCTATTATAGCTAGAGAATTTTTATGCTATCATAACAAAGCTAAAGTTATTATTTGGCTTGCACAAGGAGGAGGGTAATTATCCAAAAACTTCTAATTGGGCCAATGATTAGTTCTAAATAGGGAAAAATGGTTTCACATGAAGACAAAAGTTTGTTTTACATTCAGAATGAAAATTATTCCTCAAGCTCAATTGCATCAAGATTTCTAACCAAGCATATAAAAATTTGTTATGAAACACCATCATTATATGGACAACCCAATTACCTGAATGATCACTTTGCAAAGCATGAGCGTCTTCATGCTTGGTCAAAGATATATTTTAGATGGATCATCTTAGAGGAATATACTAGATGATAAATTTATATAAAGGTCCTATCCTCTTTATAGATGTTGTTTATTATTTTTTTGGGATCATTTTTGTGTTTTTTTTGCTTCTATTGCTAAGGTGATTTCACCTATATAGTCATTAGAAAACTATGAGAGAATTTTGTATATGTCCCTTTTTTTAGAGCATATCCATTATGCATTTCCACATGTTAACATTGTGAAATTTGATGTATATATATTTACTTTCAATATTAATGAAAAATATATATGATTGTTTCCCTTTATTATTAATGAAGTGCAATGGCATATTATTCGTGCATTACTCATTAGATATCTAGTTTTGTGTCGATTAATGGTAGTCATTCTAGGCATAAACTTAGGTTATAAAATCATTTATACGTTATGATTTGGGAATGTTGTGTTGATAATATTTTAAGGACATCCTATATTTATGGATTTGATAGGATAAATTGATTGAGGCTGTAGTTGTAGTGTATGATTTGGAGTTTTCAAGGATCATTTGAATGTTTGCATTGGATTGGAATCAATGAATGCAAACCATTCTTGGTAGTTTTCTTATCTTGATTAATAATATGTTACATCCTAGAATGAATGATATCATGGAAATTGAAGGAATTACTATTGTTTAAATCAACCATAACTCACTTTAATATACCTAACTCATCATACTTATCCTACCCCTTTAATTAATACATGTTGGTGAGTATTTTAATTCTTATTTGGCTACATATGCATGACTATTGAAAATCTAAAATATGTCTATGTTTGATCCTTAAAGACGAGCATTGTAATATTCGATTTGGCTCCTAGTTATAGAAAATTTATTTATAAATGAAGATTAAAATCACCCTCCTATCTATCTTTATTATCTTTTGTCTGATTTATAAGCATTTACCCAATTTGTTTGATAACTCTTCTTGAGTGGAATACATAAGTTTGGTCATGCTTGATTGAGATGTGTGTGTGTGTGTGTGTGTGTGTGTGTGTGTGTGTGTGTGTGTGTGTGTGTGTGTGTGTGTGTGTGTGTGTGTGTGTGTGTGTGTGTGTGTGTGTGTGCGTGCACGTGCGTGTGTGCACGTGCACCAATAATAACTTAGAAATTAAAATGTAGTATCCCTCCTTATGACCAAGATACCCATTAGGTCATCTCAGCTTGGTTCAAGAAGAGCCATAAGTAGAAGGGAACTAATCATACCCTCTATTGGTGTCTTCCAGTCATTATCTAAATTAAATTCATCTAGATGTTAAACCCTTTCCCAGTTATAATGACATAATTTGGATTTATCATCTATGTTTTTCATCTTCTCAAGTATGCAAGGCTAAATTCTAAAGGTGTACAACTGGGAACCAACACTTCCTACCACAAATTTGGACCATAGATTCCAAGTTTATGATCTGACCTTGAAATTCTAATTCATAATTGATAAACCTTTTGATTTGACCATCATCATGAAAAATATGCCAATGATGAATGTTGTCTAGGACTAAAGGTATAACAAGTACCTCCACTTTATAATGATAGCGACAGTTTATATTCT
The DNA here is from genome assembly GCA_037957365.1 of Torreya grandis. Classification (NCBI taxonomy): domain Eukaryota; kingdom Viridiplantae; phylum Streptophyta; class Pinopsida; order Cupressales; family Taxaceae; genus Torreya; species Torreya grandis. The sequence continues at coordinate 555,151 of JARHVA010006425.1, forward strand.
TAATTTTAAACTAGGAACCAAACCTTACAAGTCTATCAACTTACTCATTAAAACTTCTATGATGATAAAAAATATTGAAAGCATCAAATAAATACAACAAATCCCTTAAATCATTTCTATATTGATTAACCTTTTATTTTTGGTGGCATAAGAATTGCATAATTTATTAACCACTAACTATAAATCACCCTTTATAATCAAAGTTGTAATTCCATGATCTCAACCAATCCCCAAACCAAACAAGAGTGCCTTATATTTGTTAATGTTGTTAGTTCACTCGAAAGATAATTTGAAATAAAACATTAAAAAAATTTATTAGGGGACTAAAAGACAAACTAGTTACATTTACAAGATTAGAGAAATCCCCATAAAAAGACATTCTCCAAATATCATCACTTCCTTTTCTATATCTAACATAAAGAACAATAGATTATTCAACAAAATCTACATTTTCAACAAAATTATCCAACTACACATTAGTTCACAAAACCTCATTTAGAGCACGTCTTAGATATTCAAGCACATGTAATATTCTAGGCTATCTATGAAGTTTCACCATCTTACCCTTTAAAGGAATGGTGACATAAGAAAGGTCCATCTGAACACTACTACCCATTCTGGCATCTCATTTTATTTACAATAGTATCCCCCACATTGGAGGACAATCTACAATAACCACATCCATGTTCATATATCTACCTATATGAAATAGAAACTACACTACCAATTCTTTTAACTAATCCAATAAATTTTACCTCTCTTGAATCCATGGCATAACACTTGCCAAAATTAGATGTTATTTTTACTCCAATCTCATTAAGGACATCTAGGGAAATCACATTGCAAGAGGATCCTAAGTTAAACATACAGTTGTAAACAATAAACCATTAATAAATAGGGTAGTGTAAAATGGGTCAACATCTAACTAACTCTCTATCAATGCAATTACAAAATAAACCTTTAGGGCTAATTCAATAACCTCATGTGACCCTTCATTGTCATCTAAGATTGTTGGGCATGAAGTAATCTCATTGGTAGATATATTCTCATTAAACACCAAATACTCAAATGCCTTCCTCCTATGTTCTAGTGTTCTTAGTAGCTCAACAAGTGGAAAAATTACTTTTAATTGACTCAATACTTGGGACATATCATACACATTATACTGAGGAAGGGTGACAACACTTTTAATAAGAATACAATCATTTAAAATTAGAGAGGGAATAGGATGGGATGCCTTAGCATTCCTAACAACATTTTTAAAAGGTGGATTTATTCTTACACCACTTACACACTTAGGAATATTGGATAACAAAGGTTATCTATTATTGGATGGATCACCTCTTTGTTTGATAGTTTGGGAATTAAGTGTTAGTTTTGAAGAACTAGGGACTTATTTGGTTCTCTTAACTTCTTTATGTTTATCCCCTGACCTTAGATGTATAGGGGTAGTCTATTGAGGATAAGCGTTTGCACTTAAAAACACATCATATCTACAAATCAATCATGTCTTTGAGAAGGTAAATCATACTTACACTTCCAATCGATGATACATTAGATAATCAGGAACATGATAAATATGGATCCATTAGACCAAATTAGGGGATATCTTACCATAATAATATTACTAGGGAGGGTTCCAAATCCTCTAGTCAATCAAAATCATGCAATAACCCTTTATAAGTCCTATAATTTCATAGTCAATTATACTAGGTCAACCTAGTTGACCTTATATAGTTTAGGGACTTTTTCACTCCTTACATTTGTTAACCTTTCAATGAACCTAGCACAAACCTAGTGAGTTAGCCTTGAAAATGTATTGGGTCAACTGGGTCAACCCTATATAGCCAATATATTTGGAAGGTTTTAGGGTAAAATTATCCTAAATATACAAATTCATTTCCAACCATTTATAAGAAGAGAAGAATTAAGAGAAGAAGTGTGAATGAATATCTAATTATTAACGATTCTACTTTAGTAATAAAGCTTTAGGGTTTAATACTTTCTTTGGAGATACATATATTGTCTAATGGATAAGTCTTATGGATTCTTAGATAGGTTGTGTAGCCTAGAGCTGATTTATCTTGTTTATCCTTACATACCATAACAATCTCATGCAAATCACCTTAGCCAAGGGAGAGATTGAGGATCGATGGGTTTGTCTTCAAATGTAAGTATTCCTAACTTTACTTCTCCTTTTTAAGAGTAGATAGATAATTCATTTATATTATTATCTCTCATGTATTATAATTCCTTATGCAATAACATGAATATATGTCTTCTATGCATGTTTAGTTTAGTTGTTTGTTTTGTTTCTAACCCCCACTTTATGCCACAAGCTTTGGTGTGTACTAGATTAGTTTTACTTATTTTCTTTATCAAACTTAGTGAAATATCAAATCACAAGACTCCTTTAGGGTTGTTGTGTGATTGTGTTAGACCATAGTCTTTGGAACCCTACCTTACATTGTGTAATGTGATAAATGATCCCTTAATTAGGTTTACTGGATCCCCATATTGGTCATGCTCCTGCTCAATAAGTGTATTCCCCAATCAAAAGTGTAGGTGTGATCTATCTCATCTAATCTAGGATTGATTTATGGACATGATACATTTATAATTGTATTTATTCAAGTGAACCTGAAATGAAACTAACCCTTATAGGATTTCTTTCAATTTTCTTTCATTTATTTTATTATCATTTTTTATTTTACTGTGTTGGATCAACCCTTTTGACCCATTTATTAATTTCTATGCATAGGTTTTCAGGAACATACAACTGGATCGACTAGCTTGACCCAATATAATTGTTTAGATTTATAGACTTCTAGTCCAACCATCTTGACCTTGTACATTTTTACACTTTCAATTTAGCCTACTAGTTTAACCAAGTTGACCTAGTACATTCTCATCACTCTATAATAGGTCTGTGTACAACTTGATGGACCAAATCAACCTAGTCAGTAGGTTTTGCCAGTTTACTCCAAGGTTCTTAATCAACAATATTATTCATTTTCATCTCTCATTCACTCAAGTTCATTTCTATCTTTTTGTATCCTTCTTTTTTTTTATTTCCTTTCAGTGTTTGTATTATTTAAAACTCCCCCTACACAGTTAACTAGATTGACCTAGTCGACCTAGTTCTATGTTATCTAAAATAACTGGTTTAACTCTGGTTGACGTTGTATATTTTAAGACCTTGATTTCATAGTATAGGTTATATATGATTTTTCATATAGTTTTTATACTATACCTTGTTTCAAAGTTGGAATTAATCTCTATATGCTAGTAATTAGTTACAAATTTCTTTCCTATTACATGCATGCTTTGAATAGTTCACATAGTATAATTAGGTGGTTTTTATCTAATTTATTAGTTTCACTATTTTTATTTTATACACACATAGCCAAATCACATAATACAAATAAGAATTTTAAAATTTGACTACCCAGGCTAACCTAATTGTTTTTCATCACCAAGGGGAAAGCCGACTTGATGCTCTAGTCAAGTATAAAGTGTGGTTAATGGTATATTATGGATAAGCACATGACACCCTTATTTTTTTGGTGTGTGAAGTGAGGGGGTAGGCCCTGTTGGTTGAATATTTTCTCCATCATCGTACTGATAAACAAAATAGGTCTGATCAACCAAAGTATGAAGATTGGTCATCAAAATGTGTAGGTTTACCACATCAAAAGGGGACTAATCTCTCCTCTCATCAAGGGGAGGTTCCCTATATATATGCTATAATTTATATAAATAGAAAATAATACTCAAGGGTAGGATAAACCATCCATCTCTCTTTCTTCAGAGATGATGCATGTAAATCAAAGGAAAAACTCAAGGGAAATGACAAAAATCACTCCTCTTCTTTCAAAAGTACTATTTAGCAAGCCACAAGAATACTCTTGGTAGTAAAAGCAAAATGTAACCAAGGACATAGTAACTAGCAAATTGAGATGTAACACAAAGTCTCCACCTGAATTTCCCAAAAGTGAGATACAAAGGACAATGAGGGCACAAAGTCGTCCCAAGGTCCTTTACATAGAAACAAAAAGAAAAAACACTAAAAGCAATTGTGGGGGCACAAAGTCTCTCCACAGTTGACTTCAAGACACCTTCCTGACTATTTTCACTAATCCTACTAGTTGAATTAAAGAAACAAAAAATATATTAAGGAAAAAGACATAAGAACAGTTTCCCCAACAATAAAGATATCACAGCACAAAGTCTAAAAAGTCACTTGCTTTCTTATTCCAATAACAAAATGTGATAAAAAATCTGAAGTCAAAGTCTCAAAAATGCCTTTTAATTTGGGTAGAGTTTCATTTTTGATTGTCAGAGAGAGATCTATTTATAATAAAAGAGAGTCTCTTATACAGCCTCTTCAAGGACTCGAGAATAGTAACACATCATGTTGCATTGAAATTTGTTAAGAAGATAGGCTAGAATTTAGGGGCATCTACCCATTTACTTTTCTCAATGAAGAGAAACAAGTCACACTGTTGAAAGTTTGCATCTTTCAATGTCCACCTGGTGATCTGTTCCTTCTTCGTCATTCTTTCTTTTTAGGTTAATTGAATCAAGTCCTTGATTCAATTTGATGCTCTATTCTTTAGTCACTTCCTACTGGTCTTTGCCTCAAAGCCTTTGAATGCATTTGGGTTCATAGATTTAAAACTACAAGGATCAATGGCTATTTCATTATCATAACTTTGACATCCATGGGCACATCACTTTCCTTGGCAATTCCTTTAGTTTTGTCATTTGAGCTTTCCCAGAGGGGACGTGCCTTTTGAGCCTTAAGAAATGATCCACTTTGGGTCGAGAAGAGCCCCCCACAAGGGTATCTACCCTTCGAGTGGTCTTTGGATGGCCTTTGGGCTTCTTTATTCTGGTGGGTCGCTAATTCCTTTGTTTTGCATCCTCCTGAAGGGAAGGTGACCCTTCGGCTTTGAGGGGTTATCCATTAAGTTGGTAACCAAGAGTCCCCCGCAAGGGCACCTGCCCTTCGAGGTCCTTCGGTGGCCTCTTCTTTGGAGTCTTTCAAAACTTTTCCCCTAGACAAAAAGTCTGTGAACATTTCCCATGGACAAAAAGTCTACGGATATTTTCCTATGGACAAAAAGTCCACGTAAATTATTGCTTAGGCTTTGAGAAACTCCTTCAGGCTTTCCTCTTGCAGTCTTTTTGAATTCCTTTAGACTTTTTGTCTGAAGGAATTCCTTCAGACAAAAATTTTGAAGGAATTATGCCTTAGTCTTTTTTGACTACCTTAAACAAAAATCTGAAATAATTTACCTTTGTGGCTTCCTTGAAAATGACCCTTCTAAAGGGTGCTTTTATCGACCAAGTGCCCTCTGCAAGGGCACTTGTCCTTCGGGAGACTCTCTTGAAATTTTGTGTTGAACCGCTCCTTTGAACCAAGCTTTGAACCAATATTTAAACCAAGTTTTGAATCAAAATGGTTCAAGCTGATGAACCCTTTGATTTAACCAAAAGCCATTAAACCATTTGATGAACTGACTAAGTGAATTGAAGCATTGAACTACTTGGTTGAACCAACCGTTGAACCAACTTTGGTTCAATGGTTCAATGGTTCATTCCCTTTAATTCAGCTAAGTCTTTTTTATCTTCATTGAACAAAATGCATTGAACCTATTGAACCTTGAACCCATTGAACCTTTGAACCAATGTTGTTCAATGGACCTAATGTTGAACCTTTGAACCTAACTGTAGAAGCCCTTGAAACTGGAAGCAGTTGAACTCTTGTTACTAATGTTAAACCTTTAAACCTATTGAGCCCATTGAACCAAAATGGTTCAAGGTTCAACGGTTCAATCCTCACTTGGAAGCTTGCCGATGAACTTTTTTGGTTAAACCTAGTTATTAAACTGACTTTGAAATCACCTAAGTGTTGAGAGCTTGATTCTTTCCTACAGAGTCTATAGAAATCACCCTATGAAGTCCATTGAACTTGGCCTGTAGAGTCCATAGATTTCTCTTCCTACTGAGTCCGTAGATTCAAGCCTATAGAGTCTGTAGATTCAAGCCTATAGATTCCATAGATTCAAGCTTGCAGAGTCCGTAGATTCTATCTTGTAGAGTCCATAGATTCTAGCCTACAGAGTTCATAGATTTTTGAGAAGCTTGAAAAATGAGGAATTTGAATGCCCAAGACAAATTTCAAAAAGGGAAGAGAAAATTTTGGTCTGTAGGACCAAAATAGTTCAAATGTTGTCCCAAAAATGAGTGATATTTTTTAGGGGACAATAGTTGGCTCCAGTTAGGGAACTGTTATCAATTGTAAAAAGAATTGAAGGGAGTAGAGTCTAGAATCTCTAGTGTCTTCATGTGAACCATTAGGCTATGGAGTCATGCTACCTAGAAATGGAAGGCATTAAAAAAAGGAAACAAACAAAATAAAATAGAATAAAAAATAATACAAATATACATATGTACAGATGCAATGATTTGATACTTTAAGAGTTGAAGTGTTTCAGATGCTACCCATTGTGAGGTAGAGAAAAGAGCATGCCATCTTGATATTTCAGTAGAAATCTATTTTCACCAATGTGTTGATGAATTATAAATGGGCCTCTCTAAAGGGAGTCAAACTTTCCATGCATCCCTTTTGGTTCTCTCCTTTTGTCCCACAACAGGGCTTGATCCCCAATCTAGAAATCATGATTTTTGGCCTTCTGGTCAAAGAGTTTCTTTACCAGACTTTGATGAGCAGTAATTCGGTCCACCACCATGGTTCTCTGTTCATCTAGTTCAGTCAAGCACATGATTCTCTTATCAAGAGAGCTTTCATATGTCTGATCTTCAATTCCCTTTGCCAATTTCAAGGCTGGCAATTCTAAGGTGATTGGTATCTCAACATTGATACCATAAAGAAGTTGAAAAGGACACATACCAATTGCCCTCTTTGGTGTGATTCTGTTTACCCATAGAGCATCAACCAATGCTTAATACCATGTCCTTTTATTATCATCTACTAGCTTCTTGATGATAGTTACCATGTTCTTATTACTGGATTCAACTTGTCCATTTCCTTGTGGAAAATAATCAGAAGAGTGAGAGAGTATAATTCCATAATGGAAATAGAATTGTGTAATCTCCTAGGATGTGAAACAAGATACATTGTCAGTAACAATTTTGATTGGAACTCCAAACTTGGAAATGATATTCTCTTTGAGAAAGTTGCATACAACTTCTAAAGTAGCATGCTTAGTTGGGATTGCTTCTACCCATTTGGTGAAATAGTCAGTTGCTATAAGGACATAATCATGCCTAGCACTTGAAGATAGGTTTATAGTCCCAATAAAATCAATCCCCCATCGTTGGAATGGTTCATCTATGATCACTAGCTTGAGAGGCAGGGCAACTAGCTTGGGTCTTCCAACAAATTGCTAGGAGAGTTCACATTTTCTCACCCATTTATATGCATATTGAAAAAGAGTTGGCCAATAATACTTGGCTCACAGAATCTTGTGAGTAGTAATAAGAGCAAAAAAATGTCCTCCATAGGCTAGATTGTGGAAAGATTTCAAAAGTTAGCTCTATTGCTCTTTGTCTACACAACAAAGGAATACTCCATCTATGCTTCTCTTGTACAAGCCATTGTCCCAAAGGACAAAATTGGTAGATTTAAACTTGATAGTCCTCCTTTATTTATAAGACAAATGAGCATAACATTCACCATAAGTAAGTAAATAAGCAATACCTAAATACCACTCATTGGTAGTGGAGACAAAAAGGACTGTTGGTGTATCTTCCACTTTAGTTTCTTCATTCTGTGTATCTTCTAGCTTATTGTCAGCAATTAATTGGCATAGACCTTTTCCCCTAACCAAATTTGTTGGCTTGATGTCTAGATCAAACTCTTGAATCTTTACAATCCAATTGCCTCTTTTTGTTCGAAACTCCTACTGAGTTAATATGGACTTGACTGTGGTGTCAAGAACTAAGGTAGTACTGTGTGAATTTATAATATAGAAGCAAAAATGTCTAATTGCTTTCACCAACACATAAGCATGATTCTCTACATTTGAATACTTCATCTCATGGGTTTTGAGGGGGCAACTCATGAAAGAGATAGGATATTCCATACCTTCCTTGTCCTGTTAAACAATAATTAATGAAAGCATGCATTCAGATGCATAGCTGTATATGATGAAATCTTTGTTGTCATTTGGATAAACCAAGGTAGGGGTGTGAGAAATGGCCATCTTGATATCTTGAAATGCTGATTTGCCTTTTTTAGTTTAGTTGAAGGTGGTCTTCCTTTTCATCATGTTCACAATGTGTCTAGTCTTCTCAGTAAATTTGGGGATGAACCTCCGTAAGAAATTCACCTTTCCAAAGAAAGAATGAACAACATTCTTACTTTTATGAAAATTAAGCTCTTGAATAGACTTGACTCTGTCTGAGCCAATCTTTATGTCTTCTTTAGACACAATGTGTATATGGAGTTTCCCCTCTGTTACTCCAAAAATAGACTTCTTGGGGTTTAAAGAAATACCATTATAGCGGTAGCACTCTAGCACTTGTTGTAAGTGGCGTACATGATCAAATCAATGCTTTGAAAAGATAGTCAAGTCCTCAAGGTATACCACTATGAATTTACCTATCTCATCTTTAAAAGCCAGGTCCATTGCTCTCTGAAAGGTAGCACTAGCATTTATCAAGCCAAAAGGCATTCTTCTATATGCAAATGTACCCCAAGGTGTGGTGATTGCAATCTTGTGTTGGTCTTCTTCACTGACCTCAACTTGATTATATCCTAAGAAGCCATCCAACATTGATAACATCTCTAAACGTATCACTGTTTGAAGCACTTGATCCATAATTGGCAAAGGATAATTATCTTTCAAAGATGACTGATTTAGATTCCTGAAATCTACACATGCAAATTTTGCCACTCTTCTTCCTTACAGTCACTATGTTTGCAATCCATGTGGAATGATGGATTGGGAAGATGATTCTAGAATTTAGCATTTTTTGTATCTCAAATAGAATAGTACTTGATATTTTTGGATTATACTGTCTAGATTTTTGCTTTTAGAGCATTGAGTCAACCTTGAGAGGATTGTCATGGCGGATCTCATCAGGTCTGAGAGATTTCAAGTCATCATAATAATATGCTAAGACATCCATGTATTTATGGAGTAAAGTGGTGAACTCAAATCTTTCTTCAGGGGTGCAACACTTACCAATGTTAACCATCTTGGGATTTTCTTTAGTAGTCAGATTTGCTTGATGAATCCCTAAGAGAAACTTGAATCTATTTGTTGTTGTTTGATGAATCTATCATTCTTGTCAAATAGTTTCTCAAGAGAAACCAAGCCTTTGGTAATTTTATTTCCTTTTAGCTATAAAAATTCTTCATTTATATCTGAACAAGATTCAGAGGTTGATTCATACTTCTGAGATTCACTGCCTTCAAAACATAGTTGTTCAAAATTGTCTTTTCATTCTAGGAAGGTAATGATTTGATGATCATCATTGAATACTTTCCAATGATTAGTATTGTTAGGAACACTTGGTCTATAGATTAACTCAATAATATACCTATCTTTTTTGAAATTTGAATGAGGAACTAAGAGAGTTCCTAAAATATCAAGTGCATCAGCTCTGTCATTAGATTCCCTGGGTGTGGCAGAAATGTTGAAAGCATCAAAGCTTTCAATTTGGTCCCAAACTAGGTTGTGATAGTGGCGTAATCTTTCATTCTTGGTTTGGTATAGATTTCTCACTTGACAAACCACTAATTCAGCATCCCCTTTAGCATGAAGAAACTTGATGCCTTTTTCTTGACCAACCTTCATTTTAAGCAACAAATATTCATATTCAACTATATTTTTAGTGTTACTAAATTGTAATTTATAAGATAAAGGAAACATATCTCCTTGATGAGATATCAACACAATCCCAGCTCCTAAACTAGTAGAGGAACAACTACCATCAAATTCCAAAGTCCATACCTCATCAAACACTGATTTTTCTTTAGATTTTCATTCATTAGAGAAGAAGGGTCCTTCTTCATTTGTATTACAGCCTACTAGTTCTTTGGTTATTCTAGTTGAACTAATTTTTGGGTTGACACTTTCAATAATTTTATTAGGTGTTTCATGTACTTCATTTATAGACAAAAAGTAGTTACCCATACCTGCAGATTCAAAAAGAATTTGAGCTTCAGGGGCTGATGTTTGGGTGACCACATATTTTGCCTCCTTTTCAGGGAGCAACCTCTTCATTACACCTTGTATAGGGATCCTTGCCTCAGACAGGTCCATGCTTAGTTTTCTTCCCACATCTTTTCAAAAATTTCATCCAAGCAAAATGCCATAGGATGGTGGGATGTCAGCCACCAAGATAGTCATCAATAATTCTCTTGTCTGGAAAGGCTGTAAATGGAAATTGGGCATATTTGATTTTCCCTAATAATGGTACTTGGTTTTTCTCCATGGAGATACATCTCATAAATGTCTTGGTCAGTGTGATACCTAGAGACTCAGCTACTTTAGTAGGCATGACATTTTCAGATGCGCCTAAGTCTATAATACAGTTACTCAGCTTGTGGCCATTTATTAATAGGGAAATATAGAAAGATTTTATTTTCCCAGGGGTAGCTAGAGGAGTAATGACAAGATTATTCAGAATGGGCATGTTCTTTGGAGAATCAGGAGTTAACTTTTTAGCTTTTTATCCTGTAGGGATGGTTTGGTTCTTGACATATTGGAACAACTTATTCAATTGATCAGGATTGGACTGTAAATATTTGAATTCAAACATTTGTATTTTGGTCTTTTTAACATGATCGATTATGTCAAATGGTTGAATTGAGCTAGGTACAGAGAAAGGTGTTTCAACCTTCTGAGTTCTAAGAGGGATGGGAGGAGGGCTAGTTTTCAAATTTGAAGTAGAAGGTGAAGGCAAAATTGATGTACTTGTCTTTTGGGTGATCACTAGATCCTTTAACTAGAAAGGTAGAGTGGCTCCACACTTAGAAATTTTATTTACTAGTTGAGGTTGTTCCTCTGTCTTCTCTTTATCAACTTACTGGACTTATTGGTTCTTGGACCTAGTAAACACTGCATATGATCCATCAAAAGCTTCTCCTTTGCTTCTAGGTTCATCCTAGTAGTTTAGGAAACCAATGTGAGAGTCACCAACTGATTCTTTTTTATTGTCTTCAAGGAGATCAACGTCATTTTCTTGATTCAATTCAGGCTAGAAAGAGAACTCTAATTTTATTTCAAGATATCCCATTGTTGAATTGGTTGGAGGAGCTTTCAGGGCAAGTTTTCCTTATGGGGGTGGAAGGTGATTTTGTTGCCCTTGATTCCTAGCAACATTGCCCTGATATGACTAATTTGGGAATGTCCTTCTTGTCATATCTCTATATGAAGGAGAAGAAGACATTCCTTGTGCCATTTGCTTTTTGAGAACAAGAAACTCATTTTTCAACTTTTTCACCATTGGATCTATGGTGCTTGTAGATGAATATTCAAAAGATGATGAAGATATATTTCTATTTGGATCTCTTCTTATCTTCCCTGCTAAGATGAGATCATCTTCTACCTCAGTGGCCAATGTTGAGCTGTAGCAAGATCTATTTGACCAGCATGTCTCAATAGAAAACTTACTTTAGGTAACTGAGAATTAATGAAGCATTTGAGATTCTTAGATATAGGTTGAGCAATTATAGGAATTTTATTTCTCAGTTTGTCAAATTTGTCTATGAAGTCTCTCATTGGTTCATGAGGCTCTTTCTTCATCTGTGTAAGTTGAGCCAATAGTGCATGTGCATCTTCTGCAAGTTTGAATCTGGGTTCAAACTTATCTTTGAGGTTATTCCAATCAATTACTGACTGAGCCTGTAGATGATAAAACCAATCTACAATAGCACCTTGTAATGTTTTTACAAATAGTCTAACTACTACATCTTCAAATTCTACTCTAATTATGCCATAGGCTATGTTGAAGGCTGTAATGTGTTCATCAGGATGAACTTTCCCATCACCATAGAATTTGGAGAAATTCTTCCTTAAACTGAATGGAAGCTCATGTAGAGGTGGAGTAAGATTGAGAGGACCAAAAGCATTACCCTAAGGGCCTTGAACTGCCATTATAGGATTATGAAAAGGAGGAATAACAAATCTCAAAGGGGTAATTATTGGCAAAGCTTTATCAATAGTAGAAGTAGATATTTCATCTGACAATGGAGATCTGACTTTAGTAGGATGAAAGCTCTTGGTTCATTGGAGACGAGATGGTGAAATAAATAGATCAAAATTGCTTTGTTGTACCAACTCAAATATAGGGTCAACAATACCTTTACCCCTTTGGCTTCGTGTATACCTTGAATCTGCCAGATTATGAAACAAAAAATGGAAAAGAATTGACCTTTCTTCAGTTTAAAGCTTGAGGCTTTAAACTGCACATTCTTTCCTAGTTAGTGTGGAGGTAAATGGTAAGGCTATAAATGGATAATGGGTTATATCCCCATCGGAGTCGCTAAAAACTGTTGGTTGAATATTTTGTCGATTAGCATACTGATAAATAAAATAGGTCTGATCAGCTAAAGTAGGAAGATTGGTTGTCCAAATGTGTAGGTTTACCACATAAAAAGGGGACTAATCTCTCCTCTCATCAAGGGGAGGTTCCCTATAGAATGTTATTATATATATAAATAGAAAATAATACTCAAGGGTAGGATAAACCATCCATCTCTCTTTCTTCAGAGATGATGCATGCAAATCAAAGAAAAACTCAATGGAAATGATAGAAAGCACTCCTCTTCTTTTAGAAGTACTATTTAGCAAGCCACAAGAATACTCCTAGTAGTAAATAAAAATGTAACCAAGGATGTAGTAACCAAAAAATTGAGATGTAGCACAAAGTCTCCACCTAAATTGCCCAAGAGTGAGATACGAAGGACAATGAGGGCACAAAGTCATCCCAAGGTCTTTTATATAGAAATAAAGAGAAAACACACTAAAAGCAATTGTGGGGGTATAAAGTCTCTCCACAATTGACTTTAGGACACCTTCCTGACTATTTTCACTAATCCTACTTGTTGAATTAAAGAAACAAAAAATATATTAAGGAAAAAGACATAAGAATAGTTTCCCCAACATTAAAGATATCACAACACAAAGTCTGAAAAATCACTTGCTTTCTTATTCCAATAACAAAATATGATCAATAATCTGATCTCAAAGTCTCAGAAATGCCTTTCAATTTGAGCAGAGTTTCATTTCTGATTGTTAGAGAGAGATCTATTTACAATAAAAGAGTGTCCCTTATATAGCCTCTTCCAGAAGGACTCAAAAATAGTAACACATCATGTTGCATTAAAATTTGTTAAGAAGATAGGCTAGAATTTAGGGGCATCTACCCATTTGCTTTTCTCAATGCAGAGAAACAAGTCACACTATTGAAAGTTTGCATCTTTCAATGTCCACCTGGTGATCTGATCCTTCTTCATCATTCCTCCTTTTCAGGTTAATTGAATTGGGTCCTTGACTCAATTTGATGCTCTATTATTTAGTCACTTCTTGCTGGTCTTGGCCTCAAAGCCTTTGAATGCATACAGGTCCATATATTTAAAACTACAAGGATTAACATGTATTTCATTGTCATAACTTTGACGTCTATAGGCATGTCACTTTCCTTGGCAATTCCTTCAGTTTTGTCACTTGAGCTTTCTTAGAGGGGACCTACCTTCTGAGCCTTAAGAAATGATCCACTTTGGGTTGGGAAGATCCCCCCATAAGGGTATCTACCCTTCGATCGATCTTCATATGGCCTTTGGGCTTCTTTAATCCAGCGGGTCGCTAACTCCTTTGTTTTGCATCCTCCCAAAGGGAAGGTGACCCTTCAGCTTTGAGGGAGTGTCCTTTAAGTTGGCAGTCGAGAATCCCTCACAAGGGCACCTACCCTTTGGGTTCCTTCGGTGGCCTCTTCTTTGATGTCTTTTAGAACTTTTCCCATAGACATTTCTCATGGACAAAAAGTCTGTAGATATTTTCCTGTGGATAAAAAGTCCACAAAAATTATTGCTTAGGCTTTGAGAAACTCCTTCGAGCTTTCCTCCCACAATCTTTCTAAATTCCTTCAGACTTTTTGTTCGAAGGAATTATTTTGGACAAAAAGTCTAAAGGAATTATGCCTTAGTCTTTTTTGACTCCTTGAAAATAAAATCCGAAATAATTTACCTTTATGACTTCCTTGAAAATGACCCTTCCAAAGGGTACTTTTATTGACCAAGTTCCCTCTGCAAGGGCACTTTTCCTTTGAGAGGCTCTCTTCAGCTTTTGTGTTGAACCACTCCTTTGAACCAAGCTTTGAACTAAAATTGTTCAAGCTAATGAACCCTTTGATTGAACCAAATGCCATTAAATTTTTTGATGAACTGACTGAGTGAACCAAAGCATTGAACTGCTTGGTTAAACTAACCATTGAACTAACTTTGGTTTAATGGTTTAATGGTTCATTCCATTTGATTTGGCTAAGTCCTTTTGATCCTTATTAAACCAAATGCATTAAACTTATTGAACCTTGAACCGTTGAACCTTTAAAGCAAAGTGGTTCAATGGTTCAACGTTTCAATGGTTCAAGCTTCGAAAATTTGTTCTTTTGATTGAACCTGATGTTGAACCTTTGAACCTAACTGTAGAAGCCCTTGAAACTGGAAGTGGTTGAACTCTTGCTACTGATGTTTAAACTTAGAACCTATTCAGCCCATTAAACCAAAATGGTTCAAGGTTCAACAGTTCAATCCTCGCTTAGAAGCTTTTTGATGAACTCTTTTGGTTGAACTTGGTTATTAAACCAAATTTGAAATCGCCTAAGTGTTGAGAGCTTGCTTCTTTCCTATAGAGTCCATAGAAATCAACCTATGAAGTCCATTGAACTTGGCCTATAGAGTCCATAGATTTCTCTTCCTGCTGAGTCCATAGATTCAAGCCTATAGAGTCCATAGACTCAAGCCTAAAGAGTCCATATATTTAAGCCTATATATTTTGTAGATTCTAGCCTATAGAGTCTGTAGATTCTAGCCTGCAGAGTCCACATATTTCTAAGAAGCTTGAAAAATGAGGAATTTGAATGCCTAAAACAAATTTCAAAAAGGGAAGAGACAATTTTGTTCTTTAGGATCAAAATAGTTCAAATGTTGTCCCAAAAATGAGTGATATTTTTTGGGGGACAACAAGCCCCAATAATAAGCTTATATCATTACCACTATAGTCCCTTTCAGCCCAAACTACCTAAAACCATCCTTAGATTGCTATCTAGTATCTTAATTATAGCCAATTTATTTTCACATTTGAAATCATTATTAATAATATAGTCAACATTATAGGTTGAAAAATTAGTTATATATTTAATTTTCAAGTTTATTGCTTGCTCTTTACTCAATTGTGTGTGCATAAACTTTCATTAGCTAGTGTTAGTGAAAGATTTTTCTTTGTGTGCCTCAATTGGATTATCTAGGATCAATTCAATTAACTATTTATTTTATTTTAGAACTTAATTTTTTTAGATTACTTATAAATTATCTTGTTTTAGTCCATAACTTATTATCAAATTTTATTCTTTTTCCTACCTATTTTACTAGGTTGATTCTATCAAATCTATACCTTTTTTAGCCCTTGTGTATTGTATATGATCAACCTAGTTGACCTTGTACTATCTATAACCTCTTCTACCTTTTTTTTACCTATCTCTATGTACTATATTGGATCGATCTTATGGACCCTGTATAGTTTTATAGTCCCTATTTTTGTGCTAGGTCAACCAAGTTCATCTTTTACTATTTCAATCATTTCCTAGTTATTTGCCTTCTTATCTCTCTTTTGTTCCCTTCATCATGGAATTTATATTTAGTGATAATACTAACTTGTAGTCATCAGACGTGATGGATTTTACCAATCCAAAAAGGGTATCCCATAGGTAGAGTAGGGATCCTTTCATGAATGCTAGTAATGTTCATATTTCCACTCACACAATGAACTATAAGAACCCTCAAAATACCTCTTTACATCATAACCATCCTCTTCTCTTAGAGGACCATATTTAGTTAGAGTATACTCTCAAAATGCTATTATTTATCTATAAATTCCCTCAATATCAAGGAAAGGATCCTTCCACCATCTATAACCTCATGATTAGCGGGCAAGTTGAAGATCCTCATTCACTTATTCCTATATTCTCAACTAGATTTGAGGGTACTTATTTATTTGCTTCTCAGCATCTTCCTTTAATTTTGAATCCATCTTATGCATTGACCTCTTCTTCTCTAAATTTTTCTACCTCCATGCTTATTATCTCAATTAACATGGTAGGTTCTACATCTAATGGGCGTATCATAAGATCCAATATCCTTAACCCTTACACTAGTGCTTGATTTGATACCCAAGGCAATCATGTTTCTAGTGCTTCTTCTTGTCATCCATTCACTAGTCCATCTTTTTCTACATAGGAATTTTTTTCCACTATTGCCTCTCATTCTCATAGGTCTTCTCAAGCACCTATCAACACCAACAGTGGTACCCAAGCCACTAATACCATTTCTAATGCTTCTAATAATTATAATCAAAATCATCGACTATTTTTGTAAACTCTCAATAAAATGAATACATTTAAAGCTCATAACATGAATCAAATGATGATAATGCAAAACCATCTTCTTAATCTTCAATCCCATCCCAAACTAAAGGCTTAGGGAACACATAACCAGAATGTTCCCCCTCCTCCTCTTCAATATTCTCAAGGTAGTCTCATTCCTCAACCTCCTTTAGTCAATAGAACCATCAAGCATCTAAAAAATGAACCTCTCACTACTCAAATTTCTAACATTGACATAGGAGTTATAACACATACAATCTCTTATAATGGATCAACCGATCCTACCCTTCATCTTAAGACATTTATAAATATTTACAAAGATTGGATCAAATTAAACACCTTCATGACTACCAAGATCCTAGTGAAAACCCTCATGGGTGATGCCTTGGATTGGTACAATCAATTGAAAACACATTTCATTACTATTTTGAAAGATATAGTAAATGCTTTAGTGCAATAATTCCAAACTAATGATATTCTAGAAAACACTTTGGCCCATTTCATCAATTGCAAGAAAAATGAAAATGAAATTACCCAAGCCTTTGTTAAGAGATGAAAGACTTTATCAAATGAATGTGAAACTAACATGGTGGATTACAATATTTTTCATCTCATTACAAATGCTCTCTTTCCTAAATTACAACATTGAGTTCTTACCCTTTTTCCATGTACCTTGGAATAAGTTGTCAACCAAGCCAAAATACAAGGTTTATTATTGCATCAATTTGAGCCACACCAACCTTATACTTGTCCTCATCTATTGTTTAAAAATAAAAACCAAAATGTTACCAATAATGGTATCATGAATTTTTATGATACCATTGACAATTTTCAAGCTATCATTCTTACCCCTTCTTTAGAACCAATTCCATCTTATCAACAATACACTAATCCTCATTTTTCATCACCAAATAACATTAATGTCCATAAGCCTTTATCCTCATCTAAATTTCTTAAGTTGATACCTAGGCCTCTGCCAAGATAACTTGACCCTACCTAACATATGAAATCCTCATATGATCCTCACAAATTTTGTTGGTTTAATGCTAGTTTGGGTCATTCTCATTAGACTTGTAGATAACTTTAAAATTTAGCTATGGGCTTTCTTATTGAACCTAATGTTTATCATTATTCCATCATTCACAAGTGTCAACAATATTATGAGAATACTCTTAAGGACTATAAATCATATGACAAAACTCAAGCCTTGAATCAATAAAACACTCATTTATCTATCTATAAAGATCCTTTACCTAATCAGTAACCCATTCAAGAAAATCAAAACAATCCCTCCTCTTCCACCAATAATGTACAAAGTCTTGTTGAACCAACTTTTGAAGACAATATGGTTGTCATGACTAATATGCAAAAGGTGGTGGCTTTCATTAGCCCACAACCTATCTACACTCCTTCATCTCAAACATATCATGTTATCCAAGATTATTCTTCAACTCATTTAAATGAGTTGGGGCAAGAAGATCTTATTTATTTTGATGATCCAATTTATGATTCTCCCTTGGATAACACATCCCATTATATTTCTACTTATCTTCCATTATCTTCTAATAGCAATGCCAATCTAATTTCTAATAAAACTTCTTCTTATAATTATTAAGATCAATATAAAATAACAACTTATTTATCACAACATGATTTACAATTTTGTTCTCAACCTTCTCATTCTTATCAACATAAATTTCAATGTTCTTCGAATCCTCCTTTTGAGGACATCCTTAATCATTATGCACTTATATCTATTTTTTTTTTATGGGTTATGATGAGTGGGATCCCATTATGGATCTCACTAATATTCCATCTCAGATACCATTCTTTGAACTCATGAGGACATCTCCATGCCATAAAAATTATCTCATGCAACTCTTATTTAAGATGAATGTTCCTCATTCTCCTCGAGCAGGATGACAGGCCATTTTATCTATATCTAAGGATAGTATCTTACATCAATGAAAATATATGGATATTAATGCTGATGAAACTATATAAACTTCTATTTCTTTGTGATTTCCTATCAAATCTATGATTCTTGATGAGATTCTAATTTGTGTGGATGATCCTCCCTTATATATTAGGGTCCAAATATGTGATATCCAAGCTATGCATGCATTAATTAATGAGTGTTATAGAACCTATGCCACTTATTTTCATTTCATTAAGAATCTTATATATTCATAATGCAATATCAAGTCTACATGTAACACCTGCTAAGGATATGATAGAAGGCAAATACCTCCTTGAGGTTGTGTATGACTTCTCGGTACTATCCCACCTATCACTATTCATGTGAAGGTGATGATCTTTAGATTATCCCTTTTATATAACATCTTGATTGGTAGGTTATAGACTCATCCCATGAGAGTTATTGCTTCCTCTGCTTACTAACATGTTAATTTTCCTCATAATGGATCCATTTATAGGATTCAAGGATATACTAACCCTTGCAATTTTGAATAATTCCATGATCGTGTTGTCTTTAAGCTTCCTACTCTTGAGCCTTTGCTTAGCATTCCATTCCATGAGTTAAAACATCTAAAATTTATTGTTAACTCAACTAGAGGTTACAATGTGTATCTTGAGCTCATTGGTAACATCCCTCCCAACCTTTTAGATTACTATGATGAGTCTAATGAGATTAATCTAAATATCAAAACATATGATCTCTCACCTCATCTCATCTCACAACTTCCTGCTTCCTTAAAACCTCATTCTCACAAGCCTCTTGGCAATGACATTCCCATAGTCTTAACCAAGACTCGTCATTATATTCACCAAGTTTCCTTAGACGACAAATTGATCCCTACTTATGTCATTTATCTTCACACCTCAGATTATGATTATGGCTATTCGTTAGATGATCCTCTTTTAGGTGATCTTGTCTAGGCCCATGATGTTGATATTTTCCATTACCGATCTTCTTTACTTGATTTTTTTCTTTCATCTTCAATTTTTATTTCATTTATAGTTCCTAATTTTTGCATTATTTCCCTTTATTATAGGGTAGAGATGGTGTTGACCTTCTAGTTTCTAAGGATCCACTTAGGACTATGCTCATGGATAATGATATGACCAAACCTTATCACTTTGTTAGGTTTCATGATTCCCATAATTGATTTACCCTTGAGATTAGTGTAGTACTCCTTAGAACCTCTATAGATCCTACCCCTCCTTTAGTAGAGCCAACTATAGTTGAGCCTATTTCTTCTCCTACTATTGTTGAGCCTCTTACTACTTATCATCCCGTTGCTCCTATTGATCCTATTTCTATTCCTTCATAATAATCACCTTCACTTGGTTATGGTTTGATTTCGTTTCCTAAGATGACTTATTTGCCCACCAAATGGGCTGATGTGAGAGGATCCTCCTACAACAAGTTAATAAAAGTGTATGAAATAACAGAATTATAAAGAAAGGATTATATTGATCATAGGCCACTTCAAGGGGGAAACCTCCTTTGAGATATCTCAATATAATAAATTTGTGTATGCCTTCTTTGGCCTCAACACTTACTTATATACTAAGTCCAATCTACACAATAACTACTTCCTATGAATTTGGGACAAAACATAATGCTCACTGGATGACTTACAAATCATATGCATCTATAGAAACTAATACAATAACAAAGTAAATAGAAGGGTCACAAGGGTTCCTAACATCCCTCCCCTCTTTGAAAAATATTTTTCCTCAAAGATTTAGATCTGGGAATTGGTATTGAATCTAAAAGAGTGGTTCCTATGTTACATCCTCTAGTTGCATACCATGCCACTGAATAAATACCTCTATGATGGAGAGGAAGTGAAGTTGGAATGTGCACCTATCTAAGATTTCCTCTAGGTCAATAAGGATGTATCATTCATTATCAAGTTCTTGTAAAATAGTTTTCACTTTGATGTTTATGCCAAGAACTTTCTTCAGATAAGAGATATGAAATACTAGATAAACATGGGAAGAAGGTGGGAAATCTAACTTATAAGCAACTAGCCCAATCTTTTGGAGAACCTTATATGACCCATATAACTTGGGAGATAGCTTATGACTCCCTTTGAGTTTTAGGGAGGATTTTTTGTTTCACTACAAGTGAAAAAAAACCATATCACCTACTTTAAAGGTACACTCAAAATGGTGTTGATTAGCCTTTATTTCATTACATTTTGTGCCATATGAAGGTTATCTCATAAGGTACTGAGAATCTGATCTTAGGTTCAAAGAAGCATGTCGACTACTTAAATGGGTGATGGAGCCATTTTAATTGAAGTGTGGTAGGAGGTATTGTACCACCATTTAGTGAGAGGGAGACACTTTCCCCACTAATGTTATTGTTTGGAGGTGAAGAAACAAAGGAATGTTTCTAAGCATTTGTTGATAATTTCAATCTAGCCATCTATTTGTGGATGATACTAATAACTCATCTTTAATTGGGTGTCAATGCATAAAAATAGTCTTGTCCAAAAATGGTTGATAAAGGTTGCATCATGATTTAAGACAATGGAAGAAGTAATGACATGAAGACAAAAAATCTAATCCAAAAAAAAATTATGTGACTTTAGAGGTAGTATAGGGATGGTTGACGGCACAAAAAAGACTATATTTGGAGATGTGATAAACCAAAACCAATATCACTATTTTCACTCCAAATTTAGGGAGATCCTTAATGAAATACATATAAATATCTATCTAAATATTGGTAGGGATGGGTAAGGGTTCGAGTAACCTAGGGATGAGTATTGTTTCACCCTTGTTGCATTTGCAAGTATCACATTCAACCACCATCTATTGAATTGAATTTTTCATTCCTTTCAAAAAGAATTTGTAGTGTGCCCACTCATATGTTTTTAGAAACCTTGAGTTCCATATAGATGGAGAATAATAGATTTCATAGAATATAGTTTGCTAAAGATCTAGGCTTTAGGGAAGCATCAGATGAACTTTATATCATAAAGAAGTACCATCCAAATAATAATGTGGTATAATAGATGGGTTAGTGGCTAATTTTTGAATAATTTGAGATAGTGAGGATTCATTGAATTAAACCTACTTTAAAACATCCAAACAATTCAAAATAGGCATAAAAATAGCTGAGAGGGAAGCTTGGTCCACAAATGTGTGAGATAAAACATCAGCCATAATATTATCCTTACACTTCCTATAAGTGATCTCATAGTCATAACCCATGAGTTTGATAACCCATTTATGTTATGATGGGGTGGAGACCAATTATTCTAATAAATATTTCAAACTTTGGTGATCAATTTTGATGCAAAAATGATTTCCTAGTAGGTATGGCTGGCACTTCTGTACTGCATGTAAAATGATCATCATTTCCTTCTCGTAAGTAGAGATTAATAAATTATTACTAGAAAGGAAATTTTTGGTGATTGAAATGGGCATAATTATTAGATGATAACAACACCAAGGCCATTTCCATAAGCATTATTCTTGATAATGAAGGTCTTGGCAAAATTTAGCATAGTTAAAATAGGTGTAGTACATATAACTTGTTTTAATTCTTCAAATGCACACTCAGTAGCTTATGTCCATGTAAAATCATCATTTTTAAACATATTTATCAATCGAGATACAATATTACCATAATCCTTGACAAACATACAATAGTATCTAGTCAACCCCAAAAAACCATAGAGGCTCTTGAGTGTTTGAGGATGAGGCCAATTTATTATGGTAGCTATTTTTTTGGAATCTACCTAAACCCATTGGGATAAGAATATATGTTTGAGATACTCCAATTTATTCTAGCCAAAATCACATTTGGACTATTTTACATATAGATTATGATTAGAGAGAAGTTTTAGTGTGAGCTCCAGATGTTGGACATGCTCAGAGCATGTTTTACTATAGATGATATCATTGAAGAAGACCAAAAAGAATTTCCATAGGTAGGGATAAAATATTTTATTCATAAATGATGAGAATTTATAAGGAACATTAGTAAGGCCAATTTTAATGACCAAAAACTCATAGTGGTCATCATGAATGTGAAAATCTATCTTCAAGATATCATCCTCATAAAGTTAGATCTAGTGATAACCAGAGTGGAGATCTAACTTGGAGAAAAAATGAGCACCATAAAGCTCATCAAGAAGTTCATAAATAATAGGAATCAAGAACTTATCCCTGATTGTGATGTGATTAAGTGTATGGAAGTCAATATAGAGGCACCATTACCCATCTTTTTTTCTAGACAAGGAGCATTGGGGAAGAATATGGGATGGTATTGGGGTGAATAATGCCTTTCTTCAATAAGTCTCGAATGAGCATCTTAATCTCAATTTTTTGATGAAATGGGTAGTATTAGGGCTTGATGTTATGAAGAACACTTCTAAGAAGGAGATAAATATGGTGGTCCTCTGGCAGTGAAGGTGGTAATATCACTGGTTTGTCAAAGACACCCGCATACCTTTGTAGAATGATTTATATATCAGAAGGAGTAGAAACTGGTGACAATTTTAATTAAATGGAATGGAGATAAGTAATGATGCCATGTGAATTCTTCTTAATAATATTTTATATTCAATGTGAATTGATGATGCTAAGAGACCTTGGTTGTAATACTTTCTATGTGTGTTTTTTCCCATTGTCTAAAAATGGCATCCAAAGTTCATAAAAACCCCATAAGATAAGTACAAGTGTGCATAACCATTGAGATCCCAAAATAACATCACATGTGCCTAAGGGTAAAGAAAACATGTTAGAGCACAAGTTATAATATTCAATAGAGATATGAACATTATGACACTTCCCTTTGTAAGGTAATGAAACCCCATTGGCAATCATGACTTCAAAGTTGAAGTAAGGATTGATAAAACAATCAGCCTATTTGGTGATTTGAGGGTCAATGAAATTATGAGTGCTACCCAAATAAATGAGTATTGTGAGAGGGATATTCTTAAATTAACCCTTGACTTGCATGATTTTTGGGGTGGTGGCTCTTACTAAGGCATGGAGAGATATCTCTAGGTGATCATCCTAATAAGTAGGTTCTACAATCAATGGATCTTCATCTAGATCATTTAATATATCCTATGCATCTTTAAAAAAATTATTTTTAGGTGGAGAATCCACAACCAATAGGTAGATATTTTGATCTACACATCAATGTCCCTGAGTGAATTTGTCATCACAATTATAACATAGTCCTTTTTCTCTATGGGTTTGCATCTCTACTTCAGTCAAACACTTGATAGGAGTGGTTTTGGGAGATGGCATTATTTGAGATCATTGTTGATTTATATTTTTTAATGGAGAAAAATTGGATTTAAATCATTGCCAACATGTGATCTTGTCCTCTACCAACTTAGCTAACCCTAGGGCTTCCATCATTGTTTTGGGTCAGAACATTTTGACCTCCGATCAAATTGTATCCTTTAATCCACTAACAAAGCAACTCTTGAATAATTCATTAGATAATCCCTCTATGTGATTGGACACTTTGTCAAATTTTGTTTGATATTATCTCATGGTTTATATCTAACAAAGTTTTGTGAGTGCTCTAATTAAGTCATCAAAATCACTAGGGCCAAACTATTGTAAAATGAGGGTGTAAAAATCAGTCCATATGGGTTTGTCATGAGCTCTGGTATACCAATGATACCATTGAAGGGCTTCAAGTTACAAGTGAAAGGATGCAAGTAGGACATTGTTGACATCAAAGATATTATACAGACTAAAATATTATTATTCTTGATATATCCATTTAATTGGATATGTACCATTGAATCGAGGGAAATTAAGCTCCAACCTATAAAAATTACTAGAAAAAGAAAACCATGTTTAAAGAGGAATTTGTATGCCATATATTTCTTATGGCGGTATGTTGAATATTGAGGTTGAGAATGTTTTCATCAAGATCTTTGATGTGTGTCTTGAGGGTGGCGATTTCATCTTCCATGTTTTTGTTGTTATTTGGGTCACTACCATGACCATAATAAGAGATACACACACACACACACACACACACACACACACACACACACACACACACACACACACACACACACACACACACACACACACACACACACACACACACACACACACACACACACACACACACACACACACACACACACACACACACACACACACACACACACATTTGGGAATGGGTAGGAAAACTAGATCTAAGACAAATTTACTAAGGTAAAATTTTAATTTGAGAGAAATTAGAAGGGGTAAAGGGACTTTTAATAATTTTTTACATAGTGGGAGTAGGATTGATGAAGATGAGGGTAATTTCAATAGGGAAAATGACAAAACTAGAAAATTGATCAAATAGGGACAAAGGAGCAGAACAGGGATATGAACACTATAGAAAGTTTTTGAGGCAAACAGACAATAATAGAAGTTATGGAAAGACCATAAAAAGAGAAAATTGAGATTTGTGGGAATTAGGATTGGAATTGGGATATTAGACCTGAAGGAAGAAAATGTGGAGAATAGTATTTTAGATGTCTAGATAAATTTTAAGTATCAATGAGGCTATATATGGAGAAATATTGCAAAAAAATGAAAGAAAAAACTTTTTTGATTTCTATTTTTTATCTATTAGTCTTTTAAGAGTCTTATTATAATCTACAGATAGTTTTTTGAAAATAATAGAATGGATATTTCTTGGTTTATGGTTTCTATCAATTATCTAGTTACAAGTACTTTTATAATTTATGGATACTCTACTCATAATATGTTAAACTGATAGATATGGGCCCCAAGTTTTAATGGTTGCCTAAGGGTTTAATGAGATCACTCTGGCCACCAATACCATCTAAGTGAGTACTTCTCTCTAGATTTTCTAGCCATGAATTTACCTCTAAGTGATAGCTCTTAATTTTCCTCATAGATGGGAACTATTCATTTAGAAAGGCATTGTTTCTTATGTCGTTGGTAGGTCCTCTTAATGGGAAAACTACTTTGGGGTTCCTATAATACTCCTCATATTAAGTTTTAGGGATTTCACCCAAGCACTTCCCATAGTTATTGATTAGGTTTTTACCTTGATCTGAAATAGATTATTGTGTTACAAGAAAATACCTAAATAAATTATTTATCAAAATAGTGTTATTTCAAAAAAAATATTTAAATAAATTATGCTAAAGAAGAGAATGAAGAATTTTTGAATGAAAATTAATTTGGCCTTGGAAAGTGCTCTGATACCAAATGAGAGGATCCTCCTGCAACAAGTTAATAAAACTACATGAAATAGCAGAATTATAAAATGAGTATAAACATTGAAAAGATTATATTGATCACATGCCACTTCAAGAGGGTAACATCCTTTGAGAAAACTCAATATAATAAATTCATGAATGCCTTCCTTGTCCTCAACCCTTACTTATATAATAAGTCTAATCTATGGAACTACTACTTCCCATAAATTTGGGACAAAACATAATGCTCAAGAGATAACTCACAAAGCATATGCATCCATAACAACTAATATACCAACAAAGTAAAGAGGAGTCACATGGGTTGCTAACATGATGAGACCTCTTCAACTTCTTCTACTTCAATTAAACCTTCTTCTATGATGGCTTCTAAAATCAATCAAAAATGTATATATTACTTTAATGGGATAGATAATCACTCTTTTACCCATTGTCACAAGTTATGACAATATCTTGATACCTTGCATTCTTCTTCCATATCATTAGATAAATTCATACATCCCCCAAAGGTACTTCCTAAATACATACCTAAGTATGATCAGGTATATTTTATGTGGCACCAATGTGCCACCCATCACACCAATCATTGTTGTATTCTCCAACAACATCTTAAGATTCATGTTACAGCTTTTAGTGGATACTATACCTCTCTACCCATAGGTCATCCTCACAAGAAGGCTCCTATTTATTATCTCATAGATCCACCTCCTATGGTTCCATCACCTTATTTGGTCCCTTCACAATCTTATATACCTAAAACCATGATTATATCACTTATGGATCCTCCTTCACCCATGGAATAATCCCCACTAGTGATTTTTGCCTCTTTAGTAGATCCCACTCCTATGCATTCTCCTAACCATCCTTTGCCTAATTTCCATCAGCATAATCTATTGAGTATTCCTCATTTTTTAGTTGAGGAGATTAGAGAATAATTATTTTCCAAGTATTCATTGAGATTGATGAAATTTTAGCAGTAGTGCAAATCTAGCTTCATAAAGATTTATCTAATGTCTTGGATAATGTGTGTGGATAGATTTACCAATATTTATGAGCACATGCATGGAAATTTCACATTTATATTTGGATTGGATGTGTGCTCCAATCATATTTTTATCTATCTAATTATATCATTTGATATTGTGTCAAATTTTTTGGTTACCTTATATCATGGTATTACTTATTGTATTATTTCTTGTTTATATTGTTATTTACATTCGCATATGATTGTATTTGATTTATCATTACCTTCCCTTTTCCTTAGAGTTTTTCTAAAAATTATCTTTCTTGTATTATAATGATTGTTTTTTTATTTCTTATCCTTATTTTTAATGGATAATTTGTCATGTTATTTGGTTATAAAAACCCTATTCCCTTTGGTTATTATCTCCTCTTACCATGTGATCAGTTAGCAAGCAATGTTTCTCATTATTATTTCCTTATACTAGTCCCCCTTTGGATATCTTTTTTATTTCTTCATTTTTTTGAAAACTAAGCATATAAATGGTTGAG
>JARHVA010006425.1:587500-627500 GCA_037957365.1 Torreya grandis
CTCTTATTTTCCCATCCTTAGTGATGATTTTTCATCCTAGCCTTTACAGATCAACTAATAACTCTGTTCTAGGTTGCTAGCTTACATATTGTAAAGGTCAACCCATACCTACTTGGTTGACCCTATGGATTTTACCCTATTTTAGCCTACTAGGTTGACCTGGTTGACCTAATGTATTATGTTTGCTGACCCCTTGTATTTATTAAAAAATGTGCATTTTTCTATTTAATTACTAAACCCTTTAAACCAATTTATTTTCTTCTTATTTTCTACTCTTAGAGTCTAATTTTTTTTAACTTATACATCTATAAATACTTAAAATCAAATTTTACTAAAAATACACTTAATTCAATACGAATTTCAAAGACTAGTTTGAGATCCATAGTTGCATATCTATAGTGCACCTATTACCACCTTTGGGCATCCCTCTCATCTAGCATATCATCTCCTCGCCATCCCAGCCTTGTTTGGTCTCCAGAGCTCTCTTCCCTGTCCTTCACAATTCAAAATACCAAATGAATTCCCTTTTTTCCTTTTTTAAACACTTTTTTAGCAATTCAATTCTTTCATTTATTTTCATATAGATTCTTTATTTTGCCTTTATATTTGTTTCTACTCTTTCATTTTTCAAACCATAAATGGATTAGATTTGTGATGACATAGAGAATAATTTCCACTACCATATGTCTATATTCCAAAAATTTCAATTTTTGGCTATTTTTTGCTCTAACCTCTACAGGTTGCCTAGTGTGCTCTATATTGCACACCATATTTTTTTGTAGTCTACTTCTCTATATATGAAATTAAGGTAAGTTAAAGGTACATATTTTTCAATTCTATCCTTTCATTTATCTTATTTTTTTCTTACTACATTTACTTAGAATCAATGTAGTGTGTTATCATGTTTTATCATGAAGCACCATCCCATGTTGTACTTACGTGACAAGTGATGAGCTTCAAGTTAGGCATATGTATACACACATTATTTTCAAAAAATTTATCACCTGCTAACACTTTGTATCTTTTAGGAACCCATCAAGTCTCAATCTCTCTAAGTGCATGCACTAAGGGGTGTATCGAGAAAGGGGTGGGCAGACTATTGGTGCTTCATAAGATTATTGTACCTTTTGCCACTTGCCATCTACACACTTATTTCCTAAAACCATTAACCCTAAGCTTATTATTTTTATTCCTAACCATTCCTATCATTTGATGTGTTTTATCCCTCTTTTCCTTATTTTATCTCTTTTTGACCTATCAGTTATACTAGGTCAACTTAGTCGACCATGTACCATTTAGGGACTTTTTCACTTCTTAGGTTTGTTATCCTT
Source organism: Torreya grandis (assembly GCA_037957365.1). Taxonomy (NCBI): domain Eukaryota; kingdom Viridiplantae; phylum Streptophyta; class Pinopsida; order Cupressales; family Taxaceae; genus Torreya; species Torreya grandis. Next base: position 588,832 of record JARHVA010006425.1, read on the forward strand.
TCAATTGACCTTGCACATACCTACTAAGTTATCCCTAAAAATGTACTGGGTCAACTATGTTGATCTTATATAACTGACATATCTATAAGACTTTAGGGTAAGATCCACCTATATATACAAGTTCATTTCCAACCATTTGTAAGAAGAGAATAATTAAGTGAAGAAGTGTGAATGAACATTTGATTATTGACCATTATAATTGAGGAATAAAGTTTTAGGGTTTAATAATTTCTTTAAAAATATGGATCTTGTCAGATGGATAAGTATTTTGGATGATTAGATAGGTTGTGTAGCCTAGTTCTGATTTGTCTTGGTTATCTTCACATACCACAATAATTTCTTATAAATCATCTTGGCCAAGGGATAGATTGAGTCTTGATGGGTTCATCTTCAAAGGTAAGCATTCCTAAATTTATTTATCCTTTGTAAGAGTAGAGAGATAATTCATTTATATTTTTCTCTCTCATGTATTATAATTTTGTATACATGAGAGAGTTTATGTGTTCTATTCATGTTTAGTTTAGTTAATTTTTTTTTCTAACCCCCAATTTATGCCACAAGTTTTGGTGTGCACTAGATTAGTTTTAATTTGTTTTTTATTAGACTTAGTAAAATATCAAATCATAAGACTCTCTTAGGGTTGTTACATGATTGTGTTAGACTATAAGCTTTAGAACCTTACCTCACATGGGGTATTGTGACAAGTGATCCCATAGTCAAGTCTACTGGATCCCCATATTGGTCATGCTCTCACTTAATAAGTGTATTATCCAATTGTAAGTGTATGTGTGATCTATCTCATTCAATCCATGATTGATTGATGGACATGATGCATTTATGATTACATACACATAACACTGATGCTAAATAAAGTATAGTAAGGAAAAAATATGATAAATGAAAGGACATAATTAGAAAACACATACCTTTAATTTCCTTAGTGTTGTAGATAAATAATGAAATGAGAGAGATGTGAAGGCATCTAATGTGAATAACATAATGTGAACCTATAGATATTAGTGAAAAAAATAGAAAAATTGAAATTTTTACAATATAGGTATATAGTAGTTAGAAATATTCTTTAGGACGTTAAGATTCTAGAACTTTACAGTTCCAAAAATGAGGGAGTTAAAACAAATATATGATCAAAATAAGGAATCTGATGGTAATTTTTGGAAGTGTAAATTATTTTAAATAGTATATATAAATAGGATAAAAGGGAATTCATTTTTTTTAATTTTCTATTATGAGAAATAAAGAACTCTAATATACCTACTGAAAGCCAAAAGATATAGGATGGTGAGGAGACTAAAACTGAGATGAGGAGGATCCATAAAGGTTGTAATGATTGAATTATAGGTGAGCAACTAGAAACTTTCAAATTTTTGAGTATTTTATTTGAAATTGAGTGTTTTATAAAAAAATGATAATTAGGTCAAATTTAGATACCATAATGAATCCTAGGAAATTTTTATGGACACTAGGGGTCAAGTGAGGTATTGGGTAGGAAAGGATTTCAACAATAAATTCCTAATATATTTATTACAATTGGTCAAAAATTTATCACATTTAAAGAACAAGGTTGACTGAGTCAACCTAGTTGGTAGAAAACAAAATTTTGAATGGGCCTACCTAGTAGATCATGTCTGACTTAATTTTTTAGGTCAAAGGGATGACATGGTATGGTTGGCCAACTTAGTGTGTTTGCTATGTGTCTAACTTAGTCATATAGAGGGGAAAAGAAGGCTAACATAGTTATTTAAGTCCAAAAGGTTGACTTGGTACTACAGGGTCAACTTCATTAATTTTTATGTGGCTGATATAGTATTGAAATGAAGGAATATGGCTGATATAGTACTATTAAGAAACATGATGATTGATTTAGTAGTGAAATGGCTGATTTAGTTGAAAAATAGGTCAAACAAATAAGAAATGAAAAAGTTAAGGCAAAATTAATTTATTTTTGTGACATTAAAAAGAATGTATTTTGATTATGAGTGACATGGATGTCTAATACATATTTTTTTATTTGATTTTTGTAGAGATACCATATATTTTAGTGATTAGTGGATGAATCATGGCTACTAGATCTATTAGAGTGCTTAAGCAATGTAAATAGATCTATATTGGTCGCATTGGGCTTGGGATGCGTCATTGAGATGTGATGAATCACATTGAGTAATGATCTTATGGTCATGTTCTTGGGAGCCTAGGAATGTTTAACCAACACATTTATATGGGTGGTGGATGGGGATACCATATAATTTGGTATCACTTTGTAAGATGTCCATGTATTACTTAGAATTCATATAGGGGGACACCAGTGATCATAGGGATACTAGATGATCAAAATTGGTGAGCATTAGCCTGATATGTGATGTACTCAAATAAAATTTACTCAAGATTGAGGGTAAGCCTATTTTAAATTTACATTGCACATATTATATATATCTAGAAGGATGTAATATGACTTGTGATAGAATGAATACTATGTCACAAGTCAGATGACAAGGTACCGTTGTATACAATAACCTTGTGTCAATCTATATTAGATTAAGGAGCACTTTATGACTTCAATTCTATCATCTAAGTTTAGCTCATGCATGATATATATAGAATGATATCTAAAGGGTAGAAGACAATGAGGCCAGTGTTATTACTAAGTGCCTAGATATACAAGAGGTTCTCGATGTAACAACCAACTAAGTTACCCCATGTTATCGATGAAAAGTTGCCTCAAGTTTTGAGACGGAGATAAAATTAGGTGGCATGCCATTTCCTACATCTAAACACAACAAATGATCACATGAGGAAATATTGTATGGAAATATTATGCATGCATTTACAATGGTTTGGCTAAGTTTGGTGATTATGGTACCAAGATTAACATGAGTTTAAATCATAGGCCATTATACCTAGTGGGTAGAACTATAGCTAGTGACATGCTTACTAAGATATTTTGGACTATTTAACTTGATAGCTCTTATATTTGTGCCTAAATTTTGGGCTCAACATGTAGGAGAGATGAGGGGTAGAGGAGGAAAAGGAGTGTTAGTCAAGAAACTAGACATTAGATCATAACATGTGAGAACATAGACTAGTCAAGCATGGTAGTCGATAGTTGGAGAGGGCACATACATGGATAAATGAGTTCCATAAGTACCATAACCAGCATAAAAATAGGAGTAGAGACTACCTTAGTCACACCAGCAATAAATATGTTATTATAAGAGAGAGAATAAAGAGTGGTCATTTAGGATGACCCGCTAGTCAGTCCATGGCAAATCTAGTCTATAGAGGTACCATTGAGGTGAATCTTGAGATGTGCATGGGTAGTGTTTGATTTGATTGGGAAGAATTTCATGGATAAGGTACTTATAGGATGAGTTGATAGAGAGATTATGCTCTGTGGATGAGTAGATAGGGAGATGGTGATTGGTAACACTGGGATAGGTAATAAATGTTGTTATATTTAGTCTATGATATAGAATATTAGTTATATAAGATTATAAATAAATAGATTTTAAGATGTATATGGGATCTAATATCTATCTATTTTTAATTTTTTAGATCTTTTGGATGAGGAGGAGGTTGGATGGGGATCCCTAGTTATGGGAGTGCACCATGATATTTTGGATGTGGTGTTGGAACTATATGACCCCACCACATTGGATGATCCTATGGTACCATCTACCCCAGCTAAGGCAAGATGGTTCAAACTAGTAGGGGAGGTTATGAGGTAGCTATAGGCATGAAGAGATGGTATATATCCACCATTAGGGGTGGGAGAAGGAGAAACATGGGCATGATAGGCCTTAGCTTAAGATAGAGAAATGCATATGGCTACCCTTATCTAGATGGAATAAGTATAAGACCAAATGGCTAGCTTATAGGGACACATATTAGGCTTGAGATCATGGACACACTCTCTACATCATACTATTCATATGGGACATTCCAAAACATCTATTGGTAGTGTTGATAGGCCATGAGATAGACATGATGGAGCCTATCCTTAGAGATGGAGCGATGTATTCTTGTAATTTGTATTAAAAACACACAATATATAGAGATATCTTATTTTGATAGTTGAATGTTGATCTTATGTTTTATATTGTGGTTGTGGTTTTGGATCTATGGATATATTTATTTCTATCACATGTATTTTTTTATTATTTTATATTCTATAGGAAAATTAATGTGTGGTGTTTTCTTTTCTAGCATTATGTGGTACACGTGCATGGTTAAAAAGAAACAAGGGAAAAGATTTGGAAAAACACAATTAATAAAAAACATGTACTACACACTATATCATGATGGAAAATATGTAATAACAAAAGATGACCAAGTATAATAAACCAAAAATGTGGTAAACAAGAGGGAAAATTTGGTTTTAAATCATGAAAAATATTGGCATCAAATTAAAAGAAGTAAAATCACACTAAATCATGTTCGGAAGTATGAAAATAATGTAATAAAATGGAAAACATGTGAAATATTAATGGTATGAAAAAATCAATTGAGTCAATAAATCATACTAAATCATGTTGGGAAGTATAAAAAAGAAACAAAATTGGAAAAAAATTGTCTTAAATAAATCACACTAATTCAAGTTGGGAAGTATGAAAAACACAAGAATAGTGTCTAGATTCTTACATTAAATTGGAAAATCAGAAGATAAAAGTGAAATATTAATTAAGCAAGAAAAAAACATACTAAATAAAGATGTGAAACATGTCAATAAGGTGTTACTCATAATCAATCACATCTTATCTCATATTTGACATATGTTATTTTGTTGTGACTTGGGTATTGAAAATGTTTATGAGGAAGGCCAAGTCATATCCATGATATTAAACTAAAACTCACAAAGGGAACACCAACGAGGTGGAAATAATCTTAAAATATGGTGAAAAGGGATGTTTATAATGGTAATGTGAAAATTTAGTGATTTGTGAGGAAGTCTAGGTCTTATCCATGGTCTTACAATGCAACTCGGAAATAGAATCCCTAGGGGGTGTGATCAATGAAAAAAATAATATTTCTAAAGGATAAATATTAGGATTGTATGGAGGGAAAAATGGAAATTTGAGAATCATAATTTAGGCATCTTATGAGCTGACCTTAATAGACATGAGACACACTAAGGACATGAGAAGACACTAAGTGACTAGTGACCATAAATATACAGAGGATACCTATTAACTATAGACACAAATTTATGTAGGTGAATGAGTATGGTACTAAGATCAAATCATGTTGAAAGTTTTGAACAAGAAAATTAAAATGGACCTAACTTCCCACAACATGTTCCCCATTCCTCATGTCCCCTTATAGAGCCATCGGTTTAATGTGAGGATTGGGTATTTACATGAGAAAGTAGGTATCACTAAAATATTTTTTTTATTCTCCTTTTCTAATATACTATCCTACCACAACACAATGGACCTCAGCTCTAATGTGAGGTCAAATTTGGATTAGAAATAAGATTTGTGATTAGATTCATGTTTTTTAGTGGGATTTAACTTTTGAATATTTGGAATGTTGCCTTTTAGATCATTGCCTTTTGTTAAATGATTTGGATTTTAAAATTTTATGGATTTTAATATTCCTCATCCATATAGACTTGGAATGAACAAGCATGATAAAGTGATACACATGAATGAGATTTAGGCTTTGGCTAAAGGAAGATAAATATCCAAAGATATAACTGACTATAACACTTAGGCTTAGCGGTGAACCAACATGTTATCTAAAGTCTCAACCATGTGTATACATAGTTTGTGAAAGGTAATAAAAGGGAATAATGGGAGATCCAAAGTGGACTAATAAATGAATATTGTAATGAGATGAATTTCATTCTAATTGATCACATAGTAAAGAAGGAATGATTAAAGGGAACAAGGTGTGAATAACTAAGTCACAATTAATAATTATTTATGTTTATAGTGATCAGATAAAAAATAATTATGAAAAATAACAAGGTAACCATCAAAAATGAAATAAATAAGGACAAGGATTGATTTATGAAAAATAACCCATAAACGAATATAAGAAGACCTCATAAGTGACATGTATTGTAAATAAAAGTCACCATGTAAGATAAATAAGAATTTAACACAATGTCAAAGAAATAAGATAGATAAATGTAAAGTTGGGGGACATGTCCAATCCAAATGAAAATGTAAGAGCACCATGCATGTGCTCATAAATATTTATATATTTATGCACACACATTATCCATAACATCTAATAAGTATCTATGATGTTGAATGCAAATTGTGGCTAATATCTCATCGATCTTAAAGGAAAGTTGAGAAAATACTTTGCATCAAATCTCCTTGATAGAAAATGTAAGAATTATTTAAGGATCATGTTGATGAGGGTTATTGTGTATGGGATTCTTAGGAAAATTCATGTAGTTGATTCTAAGGGAGATGAAGGGGTCATCAATAGACAAGGTGCCATTGGTGAAGGAGTCACCAATGGAGAGGGATCCATAGGTGAGGGAAGGTCCATTGGTGAGGGACTCATAGGTGGAGATAGAACCATGTGGGAAGAAGGGGAGACTTCTTGTTAGAGAAACCTATGAGATGAAGGGTAGAAGGTGTAATAATGGTTAGGAGATGATCCTTGAGATGTTGAATGATGTAGAAATTATCAGTGTGATGGGTACCACATTGGTGCTAGATACAATATACCTCTTCATATTTGGGAATATATTTAGGTAAAACTTTTGAGGGAGGTATATCCTTATCTATTAGATGAGCACTGGTGGGATGCAAGGTATTAATATATTGATGTAACTTTTTATAATGCATGGATGAATGGTTATCTGTGGCATGGAAGCAACAAATATGCTTGTGAGTAGACTTGGTGGGTGTACTCATAGGGGGAATGGAAACAAAATCTAAGGAAGATTGGTATAATGAATAGTCTCTAGTCTATTAATTATAAAGTTTATGAATGTCATAATATGGTTGATATACACAATTCGTGGGCAAAAGATAAAGTTATAATAAAGGGAGAAAACCATCACCAAGAGAAGGTAGGGTTGGTAGAGAGACTAGACGAGGCTCAACTGAAGGAGTAATAGTAATATAAATAGGAAGAGACTTAGCTATAGAGATAATGAGAATGGGATATAAATTAAAATCTATTGAGGGGGGAATTGGATGCACAAAAGGATAAAGGATAGTCACAAGAATCTCATGGATAAGTTGGCTAGAGGGGTCCTTATATCTAGAAAGTTGATAAGGACTAGTCATAGCATGATCCATAAGCATACTCCTATGAGGTTATTTAGAAAATAGAAGTGTGCACACCATTTATATCTTATGATAAAGTTAAAAAATACTAAAATTAGTAAAAATATAACATGGAATGCTAGATATACTAAAACATATAAGGAAAGAGGAATGATAACGAATAATTTTAGCATCTAATGAATGAACAAGACCTCATAAAAATGGATAATCTAAGGTATAGCCATCATCATAATCAGGTTTATGAATGCAAATGGTATAAGTACAGATGACCTTATCATCTTATGTGGTGTGATGAATGGAATGATGAGTCTTAGTTAAGACAATGGGTATATCATCACTAGGCAGTTGATGGAAATGAGGTTGCAAAGAAGGAGTCAGTTGAGATATGAGATGAGGTGAGAGATCCAAGGTTTTAATCTTGTGATTGATCTCACCAAGTTCATTATCATCATAATTTAGGAGGTTAGGGAGTATATTCTTGATGATTTTAGGGTGACCATTGTAATGTCAGGTGAAATTGATAGGAAAGTTCAATAGTTGAGATTCACAAAATAGAATGCTTCGAAAAGGTTCAAGGGTAGAAATCTTGAATACACCATGGTCTTAGAAGTTTTCAAAATTCAGAGGATTGGTGTCACCTTGAATTTTTCTATTATGATGAAATTTAACACATTATAAAGTAGAAGAAGCAGCTGATCTCATGCAATGAGTCCATGGCCTACCAAGTAGAATGTTATAAGATAGAGGAAAGTTAAAGATCATCACCTTCACACAAATGGTGATAGGTGGGAATATAATGGGGATACACACACAACCTAAAGGATGCATTTATATTAGATCATAGCCTTAGCATATGTTAGGTGTGAATTTAATATTACATTCATAATATACAAGTGTTATGATAAAATTGAGAGAGGCACCACAAGTGCCAGAGCTCTCATCAATCAAGTCACACTTGACTTGGATATCACCAATTTGGATACTGATAAAAAGAGGAGGATCATCCAAACAAAGTAGAATCTTGTTGGGGATCATAAAAGTGATGGGGAATTTAAGGGAAAAAGAATTATACGTTGTTACATTAATATGTATGGTCATGTCTTCACATTGTTGTAAAATGTTATCTTCTGATTTAGATAAGGTGGCTTCACAGCCTTCTAGGGGAGGATGAGGGATGTTCATTTTGAATAAAATATGTATAATATAGTTATGATGCTATGCAGATGTCCACATAAGTTTAGTTAATGGGATTTGAGATGGGATATTAGTAAGTTACATGATAGGATTGGACTTATCATAAACCATAAGAAGAATATTTGAAAAAGGTTCATAGTGTTGAAGGAGGTCCTCAAAAGGAGGACCCAAAGTGCATGTCAATTTATGTTGATAAGATGTGGGAATTTTATATGGAAGACAAGTTTACTGATCATTTTGAGAAGATGGAGTAGTTAATACAGGTTTGGTTTGAGATAGATTAGAAAAAGTGTTGATATAAGGTTGAGTATTAATAGTGATAGGTAAAGATATTTTAGGAATGGTAGAAATGGTATGAGAAGTGTTATCCAAGGGAGGTGTTGGAATCGATTCATAAAAGGACATGAGGTCTTCTTTCCCTAGCTTACTTAAGTGAGTTGGAGAAGAATCTTAGATAACATGAAATGTGCAAGAAAATTAAGGGTGTGAATGGGTTCAGGATCAATGAAAGAAACCACCCTTCACATATTAGTCATATTGACTGCATTCTCTTTAAGAGTTGGGTCAAGAAGATAGTCAACATCATTGGTAGAAGGGGTAGAATTTTCTCGGGTATCTTGGTGATTTTGAAGAGGATCTTTATGTATGGATAAATAAGCATTATCTTGGTTTAAATATCAATATTTAGTTTGTGTTTAATGGGATTTGAATGTAAGGTGATAGGTTTGTTGACATTTATGAATAATAGAATCATGGTCAAAATTTGGACGAAGGAGGAAATCCATAGCCAATTTTTGATGCTTCCTACAAGTCTCATAAAAATGACCCCAAATAGCATGAAACCAATAAAATTTAATGGGATCATACCAAGATTTCATGGGATGAGTGGGATAAAGTTCTCATGGGAGAGGCCTTGGCAGAAATTTTGGTAATTTTTCTAATGAGAGATGTTTATGAACATTGATCTTATTGGCTGAAGATAAATAAGGATTAATGATGTGGTTAGTAGGAAAAGCTTGTTTTGGAGTCCAGTTAGGAACAACAATTTGAATAGTATGAATGGTATCATATGCATTGGTGAGACCATCATTTTTAGCATGATGATTCTTATTCTTGATTAACATACACATACCCATTGATGGTTGGGATGGATTGAATTAATGCATGAGGAAATATTGATGTTTGGCTTGGTTAATGGCCTCTTCCAAAGTTCATGGAGAGAGAGAGTCTAGAGTCAATATTATAACTTGGGGAAAAGAGAATTGGTAAATAGATGAAAGAGATTGTCATTTGTCATATTTTTTTCACATTTTTTAGACAAGGTCTTCCATCATTGATAAAATATTGTGTGGTTTCAATCTCAAGTTGATTACAATTGATAAAATGTGCGAATGTATTGTCAAATAGATCACTAGGTTTGAACTCTTGGTTTACAACATTAACTAAGACTTAAAAAATAGTAATGAAATGAGATTTGAGTTGGTTTTACCAATCTAAAGCATCATCGGTGAGATCTTTTACTAATATCTTGGTTTTAGACAAAGGTATTCGACTTGACCCTATATTTATATAGATTTATAAATGTTTTTAAATGAAGATTAAGATCGGTTGATCCATTATAAGTAATGGTAGGGGTGATACCTATTATACTTATATTAGTAATTTGAGATTTAAGAGGCTCATTTTGAAAGTGATTGATTATTTTGTTAACAAGGGGAGGTTTAGGGATAATATTACTATGGGAATCCCAAAGAGGAGGTGGGGAAACATTTTTGCTATGTGTGACCCATGGCATCTGTTAAGGGTGGGTTTGAAGATGGATAAGACAATTTTGTATTTGCATCATTTGATTTGAATTGTTATCTTGAAAATAATTCATTTGATTAAGATTTTGTAATAGAGTTTGATTGGTTTGAGTTGAAATATTAGCATTATTTGAAGTATCCGAATTGGTAGTAGTGGCTTGGGTGCCACTATGGGTGCTAGTAAGATATTGAGAAGAAATGTTAGTAAGGCACTAATGGCATAATTTGATTATGTGGAAAAATATGCACTAGTAGAGGGAAGAGAAAAAGTAGCACTAGAGTCATAATTACCATGGGTAGAAAATAATTCACTAGTGAAAGAAATGATTAGAGTGGGTCTTGGAAGAAGCCCACTAGATATAGAACCTACCTTGTTAGTAGAGATACTAGGAAAGAAGGTAGAGGAAATCAAAGATGAATAAGTCATGACATGATAAGGGGTCAAAATAGAGGGAAGAGGCTGAGAATCAAATAAACTAGTATTCCCAAATCCATGTCATAATGTGGGATAAGGTAAATGGGGATCTTCAACTTGACCACTTATCATGAGATGGTAAATAATAGAAGGATATTTTCCTCAATATTGAGGATACTCATTGATGAAGAAGAACATTTATGGTGTGTACTCTGATTTAGGTTGATCTTCAAATGAGAAGAGAGGGTTGAGAAGTGAAGAGGAATGAGGAGGGGTACCATAGCTTGTAGTGCAAGTGGCTACACATACATTACTTTCATTTAGGGTAGGACCTACAAGGTACTTATGGGAGAACCTATTAGGGTTGGTAACATTCATCATATTAGTTAAATTCAACTCTGTGTTTTATTCAAAACAGAAACTCATGATGAAGGAGAGAGATTAGGGAAGGAAAAGTTGATGCAAATAAAAAATGTACAAGAGGAAGATAAGAGTACAATATCGACCAAGTCAACCTAGTACTATAAATATGAATAAATAATAGTATAGAGTCAACCAAGTTGACTAAGTACTACAGATAGGAAAATAGATAGTATAATAAGGATACATAGTGAACCAAGTTGACTTAGTACTATATGCATATTCGCATAAAGGAGTACTAGGTCAATCAGGTCGACTCAATATTATAATTAGGGAAAAAGATAGTCTATAAGAGACTATGTTGATTAGAATGATAGTGTGCTAAAAGTAGATTTTGTTTTTTGTAGTGTAATTGAAATAACAAGTGAAACAAAACACATATTTGATTGGATCAATAAGAATGATCCAATTGAGGGACATAATACAAAACCTTGCACCAACGACGGCCAATGCAATTTTTTGCAATACAACATATGATGAGCAAAAAACAAGTAATCAACTAAAAAGAAAATATTAGATAAGTGGTCATCTTGAATGTTGCTAGATTATTATAAAGTGTTATTTCAAGTGTGATAAGGAATGTGATTAAAAATAGGGAACTAGAAAGCAATTTATGGATGGTTTTAGGATATTTAGGATGAAAAGGATATGGGTTGGGAATCGTACTATCTTGGTATTAAGACCTACCCCCTCACTTCACAATTCCATAGTGGTAAGGGTGTCGGGTGATTTTCCAGTATATACCATTAACCATGTTTTTATTCTTGGCAAGAAAACCAAGATGGCATCCCCCTTGGTGATGAAATCTAAGTATGAAGGCCTTGGGTAGAAAAATATTTAAATGCATTTTAAAATTATGTGATTTGGTAGTGTGTGAAAAAAGATCAAAATATTGCAACTAAATGAAATATTTAAAAACCACCTAATTAGAGTATATGAGCTACTCTAAGCATGAAAATAGTTGAAAATAAAATTGTGAATTAATTACTAGCATATAGTTGTTAATTCTCAATTTGAGTATGGTATAGATTTAGTTTAGATAACATTATATGTAAACATTAGAGAACATGGTCAATAGGGTCACTACTGTACTATAGAAGTAATATTCCTTAAGAACTAAGTCAACTAGGTTCACTTAGTCATTCAAATAGAAGATAAATTATAGATCTACGTTAACCAGGTTGACCTAGTTTATTATAAGGTTATAGTTTTGAAGAATTCAAATTTGTGTAAAATATAACTACAATGAATAATTGAATTGAAAGAGAGAAAGAAAGGAACATTGTTGAGTTGGAACATGCTAAGGATTGTGAAATTTTTGTTAAAGTACCTTCAATTCTATTTTCAAGTTCTGCCAACTATGTTGATTGGGTCGACCTAGTTCTATGATTTCCTATTTGATAAAGCTTGTTAAGATGACTGAGTCAACCTGGTCAACCTAGTTTGTTATCTGGAATACTACATCAACCTGCATAAAGTAGTTTTATATTTTAGAACTGAGTAAGAGAATAAGTTGACTTGTTCAACATAGTTTATTGTCTAGAATTAAATAAAAATACCATATCGACCTGCTTGATCCAATAACTTATATCTCATGAAGATTTACATAGAAAAAACAAAGTCATTTTGATTGTAGTGTGTGTTAAACCTATGCACAGAAGCTAAAACTATATCAGCTTGGTTGACCTAGTATCACAAATATATAAAAATAATAAAATGATAGAAATGAAAAGTGTGAAATAAAAACTTCAATGGTTAGATTCACATTGAGTTCACCAAAATGTATGTAATGAGAAACATATTAGATCTACAAATCAATCCTAGTTTAAAGAATATAGATCATACTTACACTTCTAATTCAAGATACATTAGATAATCATGAACATGACCAATATGGATCTGCTAGATCAAATATGGTGATCTCTCAATAAAATAATATTACTAAGGAGCATTCCAAATCTTCTAGTAAATCAAAATGATGCAATAGACCTAATTAAGTCCTATGTTTTCATATTCACTATACTAATAACAAGTAAATCAAAATCTAATCTAGTGCTCACCAAAGCTTATGGTAAAAAGTGGGGTTAATAAACAATAGAAGTAAACATGAACAAAAGATATATACTCACTTAAATGTATATGACATCCTAATGCATGGAAGAGAAGTAAAAATACATATCTATCTATTCTAACAAAGGAAGAAGAAAGCTAGGAATACTTACCTTTTTAGATGAATCAACTAAGTATCGATCTCTCCCTTGGCCAAGGTGCTCCATAATAGGTTATTATGGTATTTAAATATGACAAGGATAAATCAAAACTAGGATACACAACCTATCAATGTATCTAAAAGACTTTACCACAAGACAAGATCTATATCTCCAAAGAAAGTATGAAACCCTAAGCTTCATCATCAATTAGAAAGGTGGATAATCATATGTACAATTTATATTACTTCTCTTCTATTATAAATATATAAATGATTGAATTTATGTAGGTTGATATAACCCTAAACCCTTCTAAAATTTTTGACCAATAGGGTCAACCTAGTCAACCTAGTATCATTATTAACAAAACCTCACTAGGTCATAGACTAGGTCAACTAGGGGATAACACAGACCCTAAATAAGTTTTTTAAATAAGAGTATAAGGTTGACAAAGCTGAAATAATAATGAAAATTTCCAAAAAGAGGTTTAGGTTTAGAAAAGGGCTTTCGAAGGTGGTAAAATTCTATAAGAGTGTGCAAAAGAGAAGGTAAAGATTTGGGGAATGGTTTTTAAGAGATAAGTGTGTAGATAGCAAGTGGTAAAAGGAAAAATAATCTTAAAAAGCACCAATGGTCTATCCACCCATTTCCTAGTGTACCCCTTAGGGCATGCACTCAGAGAGATTGAGACTCGATGGGTTATTACAACATACGAGCATCAATAATTGATAAAAGTTTGAAAATATTATGTGTATATAAGCACCTTGTTGCTTGCTTCTCAAATTATATTGTTTCTCTTGGGAAACTCTAAAATTAATTACCATCTACCTATCCTCAACTGAATGAGTTCCCCCATCATATTTTTCAATCATCATATATCTCAAAAACTCAAATCATGAGTTGGAAAATCATATTATTTTATCATGTTTATTTCAAAAACAAATTTAGGAGTTGGGACACATACCTTTTTCAATGCAGTCTATCATTGATCAATAGAGGTAGAACTTAGCAATTCTATAGAGGTAGATATTTTAATTCACAATATTTAACAATCAAACATCATAATATCATCATTTTCATATGCAAACTTATGCTCCTCTACATCTTCATCAATTATTTCTATAGTATCACAAGGAGGATGATTGAGGAAGCATTTTTCACACCAATAAATATCAAGAAGATAGACTAGAGTTCCAACCTTACCATTCAACAAAACAAGAACCTCCTTCCCAACTCCTCTATTATAATTTATATCATTTCTCTCATCTCAAGTAGGTTTCTTCCATCTTTCATTACATATATTGTGGAAAGAGGATTTTCCTTGTGTTTGATTCTTGTTTTGAGATCTCTCCTAACTAGATGATCCATGAAGAATCCCCTTCTCAACTCTTACCAAATTATATGACATCTCCTTGATAGAATTAGCTAAGGTTTTCACAGTTTCCTCAAGGTTTCCTGTCTAATTAGATTGAGACTTCTCAATATTGATCAAATTTGCATCAACCTTTTTGTTTAGAGGATTCCCCAGAACCTTTAAATTAATTTCAATTTAGATGGATATATTAAATTCTAACCTCATATTTGTGGGACCATTATCTCTAAGTATTATTATACCTTCTTATCAAATGCATCACACTATTTAATCAAACAAGTAATATCACTTGGCCTTATATTATCAGGTAACCTCATCATAGTCTTATTAAACCTTGTATTGAAATCCTCCACACATTCATTTGGGTTTTTCTTTATGTATTAAAATTCTACCAAAAGAAACTAAGGATAAACTCTATCACCATTTTATATTTTAAAAAAAATCTTCATTTCTTCCCTTAAATCTATGCATTGATGTGAAAGATAATTAAACAATTCACATGCATCTTCTTCTAGTGTGTGCATAAAATGTTTAATACATACATCCTCATGCTCAACTTCACAGTCTTTAATTATAATGTGAAAATCCTTCAAATGATATTCTTCAATTCATTCATTATCCCCTTCAAACTTAGGGAGTTGATTCCTTACCTCATTTGGAACATCATTGGGGTAACCCTCCATTTCATCAAAGCTAATAGATATAAATATAATAATATTGAATGTAGGACATTAATTTTCATCTTTATATCTATGCCTCATGATTGGTTTTGTGGTGGGTTCAAGATCAAATGATAAAGGGTTATAAGGGGGTGAGTAAGGTGGACTTGGGGGATCAAACCTAGGAGGAGATTCAACTTGTTGAGAAGGTGTTGGCTAATAAATAGGACTATAATACCTTGGGTTATGAGGAGAACTATGATAATATTCAATCAAAGGATTTTAAACAAAAGGAAGCTCAAGTGTACTAGAATTATGGTGGTTTAGACACTCCTTTCCTCCATAACTTTGTCTTTTAATTAGCTTCCAAACTTGTCTATTTCTTTTATGATGAACACTCAACTCACATACAAGTTTCTTTGATGAGTCACCTTTGAAGGAGTATCTCAGTCCTTCCACTTTGTAAACAATAGAACACTTAAAACATAATCAATTAAAATGGGCACTAATCTTTCAAAAATAGATAAAATGTTGGAGTCACCACTAGAAAAAATCTTATAGAATAGAACAAATCACAAACATACAAGGATACATTCTAAAATTATACTTTCTTGTAATTAGTGATGATAAAGAGAAAAAAAGACACTAAAAATATATATTAAAATTCAAAAGAGAAAATAAATTTAAAACATGAACAAATAATAGTTCTCTATAAGAGTTTTTATTAACATATGTTCCAAGGATCTTATCCCTGGCAAAGGTTCCAATTGAGTGTTGGTTCCTAGTTGTACACCTCTAGAAATCAGCCTTGCACACTTGAAAAGATGCTAAACATAGATGATAAACTTGAATTATGTCATTATATCCAAGGAAGGGTTTAATATTTGGATGGACTAAACATAGATAATGACTGGAAGACACTAAAAAATGGTATCATTAGTTTCTTGATACTTCTAGCTCTGCATGAACTAAGGTGAGAGTACCTACAGGGTAGTTTGGTCATGAAGAGGGATACTACAATTAAATATACATGGAATTATTGGCTCATAAATAGATCTGATCAAATCATAACCAAACTTTCATAGTCTACTTAAGAAGAGTTATCACATAGACTGTGCAAATTATTTTAAATAAGACACAAGCTACTAAAGATATATATAATGTGATTTTAATCCTCATTTCTGTAGAAGATGTTGACAAATAAGATCCAAGTGGAACATTACAATGCTAGTCTTCAAACACGAACCACATAAACATATAATATCTACAACACTTATGCATATGTAATCAAATAATACTTAAAATATTTAACATGTATTATTTGCAGCAGTAGGATGAGTTAGGTATTTTTAAATGAGTTATGGTGTATTTTAACTTTGGGAATTCATTCAACAACCATGCTATCATTATTAAAATATGGAAGAGACTGAGAAACAAGATAAAGAAAAAATTTCAATAATCATATACATTCATTGATACCAATGCAATGCAAACACTCAAATTACCATTGATATCACTCAAACATACACTGTAAGTAGGTCCTAAAGTGATTTCTCCTATCAAATCCATAAATCTAAGACATCTTTAAAATATTATCAATAGGACATTCCCAAATCATAATAAAGAAATAAATTTAAAATTAGAGTTCATGCCCAAAATGACTACCATTAAGAGACATAAAACCCAATACCCAATCAATAATGCATGAAAAATGTGTTGTTTCACTTCATTGATAGGAAAAAGAAAAAAATCACAGATGGTTTCCATTAACTTTAAATTGAATATACATACATCAATTTTCATAATTCTTACATGGTGAAAATCATAGTGAATTTACTCTAAAATAGAGGAGACATATACATAAATGATCTCAGACTTCGCTAATGATTGTATAAATGAAATAACCTTAGCAATAGAAATAAAAAAATATAGTAGGAAAATCCAAAAATCCAAAAACCTTTGTAAAGAGAGGATTTATTAAATTAGTAAAATCCTCCTTATAGAGGATAATCCCTCTTTACTTATACAAAATTTTGCTACCCAAAATTTTCTAGCAAGATGCTCCATCTAGAAGATATATTTTCATATGCTTGCAGTATTTTCATGCTTTGTAAGGTAATCATTATGCTATTTTTATTGTCCATGTAATCATAAGATTGCAAAAAAAATTTGATCTACCTAGCTAGAGGCTTGATGTAGTTGAGATCAAAGGAGAATATTCACCCTAAGTTATCTTTACGTGAAACCATTTTGCCTTGTATTCAAACTAATAATTTTATCACTTAGGAAGAGGATGTACCATCTAAAGATTTAGTTACCATTTTCACTCCACAAAGAATAGATAACAAAAGAATGGAGGGAAGAATAACAATATAAAAATGTTATTATATACCTAGTCATTTGTAAATGCATGTGTCTATGATGTCTCCTCTGACTATATTTCCATGCATAAGGTCACTAACCCAAGACATTATCAAACCATGAAACCTAGAGGATTATAAAAACCTCTCAAGAATTCCACATGAAATCTATCTAGATACCAAGTCTTTTCCCCAATACTAAATACAGTTTTGTTTTGCATGACTACTCTAGCTGTAATGGAGGTAGTATGGGATCCATGGAAATTTGAATCACGTGGAAAATGAAAGAACTTACTCAAAAAATATGCTTCCCATAGCCCATTTTTTGCCTCAAATCCCATGGAGTAAATACATGTAGTGATTATCTTCATCAATAAATCTCTTTGACTTTGGCCAAATATTGGTATCAAACATAACACTTAACTTATTATTTATTTTTAACTTTCAAGGTCACTACCAAACTTGATGTTGAAACATGGAATTTTTTACTTTCCCATGAGATTTTGAAACCTACGTACACCTTTGGATCTTACTGGGATTATATAACTCATGTGAAAATTTACACCCTATGGGTTTTCAAAACTCACTTGAACTTTTGTAAAAGTGGACAATTCCTCTATATTTATGAACTTGTTCATCTTATATCAACTTCCTTTGATGGTTTGATTGAATTTGGATTTAAGATATGGGTCCTAAGCTGCATACATTAAACAAAAATTTATGAAATCACATAAAAATAAATTGTGATATGGTAATCTCCCTAACATTTCTATTATATTAGATCGATTAACTTCCTATATGGAAGGCACATCATGGACAATTTCTTGGTACCTTTACTCATCAGATGGATAGTCTCTAGTGTCATAGGCCTCTATAAAAACTATAAATATAATGTTTTATTCTTCCATGGACTAATTCTAAAAGATTTTTCAATCATTTCAAAGATTTAATACTTGTTATATCATTTAAATCCTTACATCCATCAATGTAAATACTCTCTAATAAACTCAAACCTACAATACTTAACTCCATTTCTACATCCATAAATTCAAATATGTTTAGTGTTTCAAGATTTTTTAGATAAGAAATTATTGATATAACTTTCAAGTTTGTACAAAACCTCAACTCAGGACATCTGAGTGTTTTAACCAATGATAAATTTATGTTATCTAAATTCTTCATGGATTCAATGTGGAGAGATTCAAATTACAGGCAATGATCTTTAATAATAGAGACATTCCTGACATTTTTTATTCACTAATATGTATCTTTAGAAGGTTATTCATGGGAGAAAGTAATGTACTATTATCAAAATACATGACCCCATGCATCCCCTAATGCTTAAAAATCAAACATTGAAGATGAGTTTTCTAAGGGAAGTCGACAAGGATGACACACTATTTCATATTTCACCATCATTGTATCTTCCCTAGAGGACAAGATTTTCAAAATAACTTGTCTTTTCTGATGACTTTGTGCCCTCTTCTAATTCTATTTCATGAAGCACTAGCTCATTCAGTTACCAAGGCACCTTTTTAAAATTAACACTAACACATGGCCAATCTTGCCTTTGGCATAATTTTGGGCCCTACATTCACATTTGATTTTGGTGGGATATCATACCTTATTTTCACATATTCACCTTCATGTATATGCATAACATACATGCATGTTTGTACTTTTTAGCCTTTGTGGGTTTTTAGAACCCAGCTACACATTTACATAAATTCAAATGTGTAAAACACCTCTACATTTCTACTCTAAATTATTAATTCAAAGTCATTTTTAAACCTTGATTGTAATTTGACATCATATTTCCATGTGTACATTGAAATAATATCTATCATGGATTTAAGATGCCTATGGCCTCCATTTGAATGCACATTCCAGCTAGTGGACTTCAAGCTTTTATATTCACATTGCAAATTCACAATTTAAAGTTCCATTATGACATTGCATTCCCTTTGAAATTTTTTGTGGACTTGAGCCTTTGAATTCTACATAGACATTTGTATTTATTTTTTATCACATGCTATGGTTTTTGATGTTTTTTATGCACTTTGAAAATTACATACTAAAGTTGAAATGCAACACTATAAGCCCCTCATAAAGTCCTGAGATCTTGTCATTTTACAAACATAATTTTAGACTTTATATTTTTTAATACGTAGTCATTTCTTCTCTTCTTGACTCGATTCCACCATAGACCCTACAATCAAAGCATACTTAAAAACATGAAAAGGTTAATTTTGAGTGAGATAAAATCTTATGGGTTTTATACAACATAATTTGAAGAGTGGGTTTTTGTTCACGATGAGCATTTTTGTGGATTTCATTAAGAGGGGAATAGTTAGAATTTATGATACTCATACTCAATAAAGGATACAAATTTATTATATCATATTTGGGTACTAGCATACTCTTTTGTAAACCACTTTGCATAAGATGTTTATATAGATCTATCTACTAGGATCTTTAAGCATGTTTGACACCATACAAAGAATTTCTAAATATGCATTATATTTAATCTTCACCCTGTTTGACATATACTTTTGGTTGGTTCATGTAAAAATATTACTTAAATATTTATTAAAAAAAACATTTTTGACTTCCATTTTATGAATGTTCCATCCAAACTACATAGCCATAGCCAATACCATTTTAATTTTTTTTCTTAACTCTAGGATAAAAATTATCCTCATAGTCGATGACTTATTTATTTTAGTATCCCTTTAAAAAAGGTCTCCTATTGTACTTATTTATGATACCATTTTAATTTTTTTTGGTATTAAGTAAACAATTGAATATGATTGGATTCTTCCCTAATGAAAGATTAAAAAACTACTAAGTGTTATTGTTCATCATTGACTGATATTATACAATTGTGGAATCTTTCCAAGGTTCTAATGGTTTAGATTAGATTAATATATATGTATAAGATGTTTGTAAAATAATTTTCTAAATCCATGTTTATCTCTTAATGACTTATGCTCTAAGCATTCAATCTAGAATTATATTTGTTAGTGATTCCATCTAATTTATCATTTTATATTGTAATAGTATACCACTTGGGGATATGTTGAGTAGTGGATGATGGTAATGGATGCATAGGTTTACCATCATGTATGTATCACATGATTATGTGTAATATGGACTACTTCCATTCTTCTCATCAAACATAACATACCTACTGATGAACACCTTATTAATTTTAGGTCAAGGAGCTAATATTCCTTAGACTCTTTATTGTATCCCAAAAAATTACATCCATTAGTTTTATTATCAAATTTATTTATTTATTTTTTAAGAACATGCATGTATGCCTTGCAACCAAAAAATCAAAGATGTGATGTTTTCAATTTCTTCCTAGTTTAAGCTTCCTATGGTTTGGGTAGATTAAAAAATCATATTATATATATAATATTAGTCTCACACACTTTAAAAATACAAATCATGAATCTACCCTTAATTTTTATACCTTTAGATACCAAAAGACACACATTTTCCATGAAATTATGCCTAAATTAATATCTTATAGTCATAACCTATCATTATGATGACCCAAGTCGCATGTATAATAATAAAATAATAAAATATGATCTATATCAAACACTTTAATATACTAACCTCTAGTATATTTCTATCCAACTAGTGTTATGACCCAACCTTGCACCTATTTATTGATACTATAATAAAAGCCTATTGTCGCATGTTTTACCAAGCATTAGACTAATTATTTCAAATATGTATTATATTTTAGACATAATAATGTTAGACATATTGTATAATTGTTACGGTTTGTTATACTATCTTTGGTATTTATGATGATTCATTTTATCAAGATGGTGTTGTTTATCCTTAGAGTATCATTATATGTTATCACTATATCATGTTGTTAAGTTTTGGTTGACACTTAACTGTTGTAATGACTGTTGAATTGAACTTAATGATACATTTTAATTTTTAAGGTTAGTAACATTGATTCTAATTTATTACTGCTATGGATGATTTTATTTGATTTGTTATATCATGTTTAAATATTGTGATATTTATGGAATTATATTATTATTTTGACATTGATACTTGCACAGGTTCTACTAATGCCTTGTTTTGGGTGATTAGAAGAAAAAAATAATGAGTTAAGCTCAGTGATAGGATTTGACAACTCAGTGCATAAAAAGGAGGATAATGAATAGTCAAAAGTAACACCCATAGGTGTAATGATTATGACCAGGATACAGAGGTACTATCATCTTTAATCCTTCTTTATTGGCTTAATATGAAGAAAGTTTTTATTTACATTGTCCTTTCTTGAGCATGTCATTTTGTTATTTTGCCTTGTCTTGATGCAATGTTTGATCCTGTCTAGTATGTAAGTTGTGAGTCTTGTTTTTTGACTGGGCCTTATAGAATATTTTGGATAAGTTACCATGTGGCATGGTGAGAATACTACTAGATTGGATGACTAGGACCCAGGTGTCTTGAATTGGACCTTGGCCATAACAATTATCCTAGGCCTAGACACCATGATGGGTCCTATGTCATTATGATAATTATTATGTGGGTTGACACACAATCTAATATAGATGATTGATAATATTGGATGATATTATTAAATACTTGGAGTTTTTTTCCCAATGTAACGCTCTTTCAAAAATTATGCCAACAAAAAATTGCACTAAAAATCGCACTTGGTTAGTGCTTGAAAGAATGGGAGGAGTTTAGGAAAGGGAATGTTAAAAGAAGTGTTGTTGCTACATCATGAAAGGAGATAGAACTGCATTGATTACTAATGAGAGTAAGGCAACATAAATAATGCTATATTTTCTCCATGTTAGCCCTACATTCTTCCAAGTAAGTCTACAACTAGTTTTATAGGGTGTAAATAGTTATATTAATACTATTTTTATGAAAATAAATTATTATAATGGAATAAATAAGAACCATTATAGTTTCATGGGGAAGTCATGAGACTTCTAGATGAAATTATGATGGTCAAAAATAGATCCATAACTAATTTACTTCCTGAGAAAGATATTAAAATGCATGTTACCCATTTTTGATTTCATTTCATTAAAAGTAAATGATGTGGTCTGTAGATCATGGTTATTCTTATTTTATGGGTAGGCATGAACCCTATGAATTATTGTGGATATTTCATTATTAAATGGATTTTGAGGTTTTGATTGAATTTGGAAAAAACTTGTGATCTGTGTGTTTATATTTATGAATGTAAGTTTATGGATTTAATTAAACCCTAATATGATTAGTTTGGAAATAGTCAAATCTACCCCAACATGGTGTGTTTGAAATGGTTGGTTCCTCTAATGAAACCCTAATGGAAATTCCTTTCTCTTGAACCCTATTATTTCAACTCTATAACTTGTTAGAAATTGACCTAGGTTTTATTTAGCATAGCCCACTCACTATGTTGATTGAGGTTATTTTAATGGTGATGAATTATGAGTAACTTTTTTTTGATATTTTGACCCTACTAGATGTAAACCTTGAATCAATGATTTCTTGTTTGACCCTTGTTGATTTATAAACTTGTACAAGACATTCATTCTCTTTAGTAATTTTTGGAGTGCATTTGGGAGCAACATGTTGTGAGTGGTTTCATTGAATGTTGGTTATTTTGGGTCAATTGAAGCTTGTTAGATGTACTTCTCTCTATCTTTTCTACTATTAGATTGCAATCACTACAATTGGTTTGGTTTTGTATTTATTTCAGATTTTATGTTGTCCCTCATTAATTATTTTGAAGGCATAACTTGTTCTCTTAATTTAAATTATTGTATAGGTGCAAAAGTTTTAAATGTTGATTTGTATATGGCAATTTAGAGCTTAAACAAGTTTTATTATTTTATTAAGTAATGTAATGTACTTGTTTTTCCCTAATTCAAATCAATCAATTTAGTGGTTAGTTCATTATTTATGTTGTTATTTTAATTATTCTTATGATTGGATAAATCTTATGGACTGATATAGTAGCTCAGATAAATTCCATGTAATGGTGTTTGGATTTGATGGATTTATTTGTACTTTCAAACTAGATTTTTTTGTTTCAAATTCTTACTATAAATATTGCTAAATGATGGTTGTGGTCCCTTCTTTGGTGTTATGGCAATTTATTGATAGTTTCATATTCTTTTATTTTATATTTACTATTTTTATTGTGTTTGCATTGGCTCAATATCCATTTTCATGTTCATACCTTCCCTTGAGTACTAGATTATCAGAACCCATGACCAATATGATGGTTGGGGTGGTGAGGACCACTAATGGATGGGCTCATAGGGCTTGTTTGGAGGGTCCGGCCCTTTGTTTCTGAGTGCATCTTCTTTATGGAATTTGGATTTTATAAGTGCAACATACTTTTGTCAGTAATTATTAGCATATAATTCCTGATGGTGGTTCATGGAATGGTTCACTATTGTTCTTTTGTTATATAATTCTTGGTGGTGAGACAAATTTGGATTTTAGTGGAGGACTTTCTTGATTTTAGTAACTCTTATATTTGATGTATTTTTATTACATGAAGAAATGAAATAACATTATTATAATTACAAATTTATATCTTACGCTATATATTTGGTGTGATTCAATTTTTCCCATAAACTTATTCTTAGTAGGGTCTTCCCACTAACAATTTTTTATTTGTCCCATCAAAGTTAGTTTTGTGACATAGCCTACTGGAAAAATTTTTAAGGCTAAAGAATAACTATTAATATTTTGGTATGATTATGTTTGATTGTATTCCTTTATGTAAAGTTATTATGATTCATTTTTATTGAATAAATACATGCGTACAATAGTTTCAAGACCTTGATTTATTAACTTTTACTATGATTTTACTTCTGAAGTGGACAAAAGTTTATATGGAGTCAAATTTTATATGCTTTCAATAATACTCTAAATGCTCTTTCTTTCCTTAAAATGAATACAATTATAATGGTTGTTTAGATTTTGGTGATTTGTTTACATTATGTATTTCTATTATGTGAAGAAATGAAATAAAACATAAGTTAGATGCATTATCATACATTTATTCTAGAATATTTTATTCAATATTACTTCTCTTATCTAGCTCATCACGAAAGTGGGGTTAATGAATTATATGTCATTAAATATTTAAAAACATGGTATAATAACCCTAACTTCAAATTTTTTTATAAGAATCCCAAAGGGTAGCATCACCTTATTTGTCTATGAGGAGATGATGAGTTAACTTTTAATCAGATAGTCACTTATTTATAGATTAATAAGTATGCTTATTATAATAAGATTGACCTTTGCAGTGAAGTTTTTAATAAGCTTTTATATGTGCCTGTTGAACATTATGATAATAAAGAGTCTATGTGAATTACAAGATTAACTCTAATTTGGGAATGGATTAAATTTCATATGTGAGTTTATGACTTATTTATTTGTCTCTTACTTGATTAACTTGAACATCTATGTTATTAGCATTAACACGACATGGAACCAAAGGACAAGAAAGAGGAGAAATAGATATTATACTTATATTTCTCACTTATCTATGGTTCATCTATGTCACATGGGGGATTTGACTCTATTATGCTAGTTTTATGTTCTTTTAATGAGATGATCACTTGTTTGATGCTATCCACCCTTGGCATAACAAATTGTGACTTATCTAAATTAAATTCTACTATTATTGTTTAATTATTGATCTGGTGAAGCCTTTGGTGCATGGACCTCTAGTCAAGGATCCACCATATGATTATGAAGGGTATAAATATTTATGATTTAAATTATTGAGGTATTTATTTATATAGTATAGATAGTTTATTATTGATTTACATTACTCTCTATCATGGCAACCTTTATAATCATTGTGTATAATGATAAGGGAAATAGCTATTGGTACATTAATTACTTAGTAACACAATAATAAATTACTATAGTAGATTTGTCATAGCTCTTGTTATGACTTTTTCCATGTGAATAATGGTTGTGTAAGGACTTCCAACCTTATAGATCATGGTACAATGATCATAGGAGGAGAGCACTAGAACTATTAACACCCAAGTGGTGTTTAAATGATCAAGATAATTCTTATGGTGGTGATGTAACTGGGTGTTGATGCTTACCTCCATAGGATATTATAAAATTTACTATATTAATCTTAGTAGGATGGTTTTCTATTTATTAATTCTAGTTCTCAAGTTAACAAACTATACCTCTTCTAGTCTAAATATGTATACTTGAGTTGGTGATGGATATGTTACTATTAGATACCCTTTCTTTGTTATCATGAATGTTTCAACCTTGTCCTCTGATATTGACTTCATTTATGGGCACAAATTTACTTTGCACTAAAACCTTGATGGAATTATTCCCATTCCCTAAAACATCAAAACATAATCACTTATGGTGATCAGGTACATAAATATGGTTAATTATATCTAGGTGGTTTAATAGGGAAATACATGCCTCCTAAAAATCTTAGAGGTTATTACCATAGGCCTACACCATAATACCCTATTAACTTTATAACTTCATTATGTAAACCTATTCTATATGGAATCCTGTAGAAGTGTTCACCCATAGATAAGTGTCTAGAGTGACCCAATATAGTTCAACTTTACCATACTTTAATGTATAGCCTCAAATTAATACACATTTCATCAAGTAATTACATAGTGGGACCTCCACTTAGTTATATTTTTCACTCTAATAAGGAAATAAAATAAAAATAAAAATTTATGGTTGTTTCAACTAGACACTTGAATTTTTATAGGGACACTACCATCAACATTAGTATCTAGTTTAATTATCAATAATATGTACATCTAATGTCATACAAGTTTAAAATATTTAGAAATGTATAGTTTATACAATCTTATCTAAACATTAAATGAGATAATTTTAAAAGTTATGACATAAATACAAAAGCAAATGTTTCATCATTATAAAGCACACAATTATCAAATACCAAGCAAACACCTCTTCAAGATAATTATATCAAATGTATAATTGATTTATAATTTTGTATTCTCCCCTATTTCTAAATTATTCATAAGATAACTCATATCACATGTCTAGATTATTCAAATAACAACACATGAGTAGTATTTTCCAAGTTGCAAGCTATATCATTGCATGCCCTTGCAGATAACATACTACACCCTTATGTATATAAAAACCCATAATTATGGGATAACTATGTATGTATGAGAACCACCTTGGAGTATTGGATGTTTAGGAAATAATCATTTATATAGGGGTCCTTAAGGCCTTATTGACTTTGTTAACCCACTAACCCACTTTTTGTAAGGTGAGATAACCTAAGGTGAGAAACTAGGGTTTGATCTATACATCACCAAAATGTCATGTCCCCTTTTTAGAGGACATTGACAGACTTCATGATTAGCCTATTATGTGACCTTCATAGGCTAATAGGATGGATAGAGGGTCATAATGGAGATTGGCTTAACTTCAATTTGTAGAATGGTTTCAGGGGGCGTTCATTCAGGGTCTTTTAGACATGTTTGCTTGATGCTCCTATTATTTAGGGATATTTGACATGCAGCGAAGCACCCTTATTTTGGTATGGTCATGTGCAGAATCACTCCCTGATTCACCAGCTTCGATCGGTTCGAGGATCCGATGTATATTGAGGGAGATATTAATATTTGATTGATTTAATCATATATTAATTATTTGGTCTAATTTTAAATTAGAAACCCTAATGCTAATTTAAGAAACCCTAATTAGGGCAAGCATATCTTTTGAGGGCATAAGGGTTTCACATGGAGGCCATTATTGATTAGGTATGCATATGATTATTGATTTTGATTTTTGAAGAATTTCTTCTGTGAAGACTGAGCCTAGGGTTCTAGGATTCCATTGCAGTGGAGAACGTCAACTCTTCATTGTGTGCGATTTAGAGGCTGTGGAATATCAACTGATCTATTGCCAAATTGAGAGATAGCTTCATACAGAAGTTATCACAGAGGTATACAGATTTGGGAGATAGCTTCACACAGAAGTTATCATAGTATTTTAGGTATTTTCTTTATTTAGGTTTTGATCCAATAAGTTATACAGATATAGATTTTCTGTATTAGAATCATGTGTTCTTGAGACTAGGTTGTTCAGCTATCAGGGATTGAAAATAGACAGGTTGTGTATAATTGGCGGCCGTACTAAGTTTGTACAGGTCCATATAGATCTGTTCAGGCACCAACCTCGGTAGACAGAGATCCCCAGTGACCGACATCAGCCGACTGAAGACTGATGTCGGCAGAGAAGGACCTACAGAGACCGACGTCGGCAATATATCGACTGACGCTGGCGACTGTGTGTTCGACACAACAGGTCGAGACGAGACATAATTCAGGTTTCATTCCTAGATTTGCAAAAAGCCAAGGTTTTAAGATAGAATATTGCAGATTATTTTATTTGTATGATAGAGATTCAATTGTATAATCATCTAGAAGAACAAGTGATAAGATCTGTGATTTGCCATTGACAGACTATATTGTGATTTATTTATTTATATAGCAATTATTTTGGTAGAATTTGTATCTTTGTTCAGAGCTATTTGTGTTTAGATATTTCCTACTGGAAGGGGATATTACAGTGGTATCAGAGCTTTTTGTGTAGAAAAGGAGCCCCTAAGTAAGGGACATCACAGTGGTATCAGAGCTTTTATTGCTATATATCAAAGCTTTTGCTTAGGAAAAGGAGCCCCTAAGAAAGGGACATTATAGTGGTATCAGAGCTAATGTCTTGCCATCCTGTTGGGTAGTTTGGGTATCAGTATGGCTGTAACAGTTGTCAAAGATTTGGAAGAAAGAATGCACAATGCAACGAAGGAGTTAGATAATCTATTCCAGCAAGCAGATGACATTCTAAAAACATTGGAGGAGTTAGAAATTTATTTAAGCAAGGTTGAGCAGTCAAATTCTTATGAGATGCAAACAACGTTATCTCCAGCATTTGATTCTTTGGTGAAGCCCCAATTATTGACACATCATGATGAGGTGGTAAGACTTGCAACTCTCTCTTGCATTAGTGAAATCATGAGGATAATAGCTGGCTTTAATTTTTATGATGATCAGATTATGAGAGAGGTACTTCACGCCATGGTAAAAAGCTTCGAAAAGTTGGATGACATTAGAGACCCTCATTTCTCTAACAGGGCAAGATTACTTGAAATATTTTCAAGGTATGGATTTGAAAACCTTATGATGTTAGTAGGTTGTATTGGTGACATTCACAGGATGTTTAAAATATTTTGGACTATTTTAGATGATTTTCATTCTAGTGATGTATTAGCATCAATGCACTCTATCATGTTCATAGTCTTGTTTGAGGAGGAGGATAAAATTTCTAAACTTTTGGCAGAAGATTTATGGTATGTCTGGACAAAAGGGAAAAATGTCTCGCCTAGAGCTTGTATGTGGTTAAAGAGTTTAATTAATAGGCCTAAGGATCATAGTGCTTTCCCTATGACATGCAGCAACTTGTATGATGAGTTTGACAGTCATGCTGATCCAGTATAGGGATATATTAACACATCTTCAGGTAATGATTTATCTGCATTATCTTCATAGGTAGGAGTAGTTGAGGATGTTGTGGATGAGCTTTGTCTTAAGGTGAGTTTAACTCAGGAGTTAGACAATGAGGATGAGTTTGATGCTTGCATTCAGAGTGTGGAGGTGTACTAAGATGTTAGTACACTGAGTGTTGGTGATGAGTATGTTTCTATAGCTGCTTATGAGGAGCATGTGGTTGAGGCTCACACACATATTCAGGACTTGGGAGTACCTGATTTTGAGGGGTTTGGGATACCAGTGGAGTCGAGTCTCCAGATTGATTCTTCTCACACATTTGACAGTGTGGTATAGTTGGTTGTGCCACCGTTACAGAGGGATCAGTTATGGGATGGATTAACACCATCTTTTGTAGATGAAATTTGCAGTTGCCAATTACACAACCTACAGTATTGACACATCCAGGGTAGTTGTGATTTCAGAGATTGGTTGAGTTGTGTTCACCAATTTGATTATGGGTTCCTCTTTGTTCTACTACTAATGATATTGCAGGTGTTTGCATTGATTTTCATCAGTGTAGATCATGACTACATTTGGGATCCAGGAGGATCGAGTGGTTCATTATTCTGAGATTGCTTGGGGACAAGCAATTTCAGGAGGGGTAGATTGTCATGTCCCCTTTTTAGAGGACATTGACAGACTTCATGATTATCCTATTATGCAACCTTCATAGGCTAATAGGATGGATAGAGGGTCATAATGGAGATTGGCTTAACTTCAATTTGCAGAATGGTTTCAGGGGGCATTCATTCGAGGTCTTTCAGACATGTTTGCTTGATGCTCCTATTATTTAGGGATATTTGACATGCAGTGGAGCACCCTTATTTTGGTATGGTCATGTGCAGAATCACTTCCTGATTCACCAGCTTTGATCGGTTCGAGGATCTGACATATATTGAGGGAGATATTAATATTTGATTGATTTAATCAAATATTAATTATTTGGTCTAATTTTAAATTAGAAACCCTAATGCTAATTTAAGAAACCCTAATTAGGGCAAGCATATCTTTTGAGGGTATAAGGGTTTCACATGGAGGCCATTATTGATTAGGTATGCATATGATTATTGATTTTGATTTTTGAAGAATTTCTTCTGTGAAGACTGAGCCTAGGGTTCCAGGATTCCATTTCAGTGGAGAACATCAACTCTTCATTGTGTGCAATTTAGAGGCTGTGGAATATCAGCTGATCTATTGCCAAATTGAGAGATAGCTTCATACAGAAGTTATCAAAGAGGTATACAGATTTGGGAGATAGCTTCACACAGAAGTTATCATAGTATTTCAGGTATTTTATTTATTTAGGTTTTGATCTAATAAGTTATACAGATATATATTTTCTATATTAGAATCGTGTATTCTTGAGACCAGGTTGTTCACCTATCAGGGATTGAAAACAGACAGGTTGTGTATAATTGGCGGCTGTACTAAGTTTGTATAGGTCCGTACAGATCCGCTCAGGCACCAACCTCGGTAGACAGAGATCCCCAGTGACTGACATCGGCTGACTGAAGACCGATGTTGGCAGAGAAGGACCTATAGAGACTGACGTCGGTAATATATCGACCGACGCCGGCGACTGTGTGTTCGACACAACAGGCCTAGACGAGACAGAATTCAGGTTTCATTCCCAGATTTGCAAGAAGCCAGGGTTTTAAGACATAATATTACAGATTATTTTATTTTTATGACAAAGATTCAATTGTATAATCATCTATAAGAACAAGTGATAAGATCTGTGATTTGCCATTGACAGACTATATTGTGATTTATTTATTTATATAGCAATTATTTTAGTAGAATTTGTATCTTTGTTCAGAGCTATTTGTGTTTAGATATTCCCTACTGGAAGGGGATATTACAGTGGTATCAGAGCTTTTTGTGCAGAAAAGGAGCCCCTAAGTAAGGGACATCACAGTGGTATCAGAGCTTTTATTGCTATATATCAGAGCTTTTGCTTAGGAAAAGGAGCCCCTAAGAAAGGGACATTACACAAAATAAGATTATGTATGAGATAAAGATACATATACATAAATGTGAACAAAAACATAATAAGATAAAGTGGTTTATTTAAAATATAATGTATATTTTATATAGGATAGAACCATCGAGACATTGACATAAGTGTTAGTACAAGTGTCCATAGGTTGATGTAAGTGTCCATGCCTCCAAAAATAATATCTCCATAATAATATGACTAAGTCCTAAGCATTAACATCCCTTATTACACTAATTAGATTCACCTTCATATATATAAACAAGCTATGTATTATCCATTACTTTTGTTTAATTATCATAATATCAATTTGTATTGTACTTTCCATGTTTAGTACTTTTCTAGATTTAGTATATTGGATCATAATAATAAGCTTAATTAGATTTATTTATAATTTATTTATCCATTTAGTTAAGATATTAAAACCATTTGAACATCTCACTCATAATTTAAAATGGTTAAATATTTGGTGAACATGACCTCTAATTCTTGTCATGCAACTCATAAGTTTCTTTAGATGTTTCATCTGACTAGGGTTTACAATTTTAGTAATTTGCATATATGATTTTTCACTAATTTTAGCATATTTGTTTGTGTTTATCAAGTATGAAAAATATTACAATTTTTTTAATATAAATTTAAGATAAATAAACTTTAATCAACCATATAGATATAATAAAAGAATTAAATAATTCATTATTACATTTTATACAAGAATAAACCAATAAACATGCCAAGGTTAGTACATCCACATCCAATTATGTTAAACAATTAGGTGATACATTTTCAGTACATAGTCCATGGGAAAATTTTCACTTTAACTCAGTTACTAGTAACAATGCGTTATTAAACACAATTGATGTTTTCATCCCCTTTGGTGACATAAAATATCAAATCTACATCCTAATGCATCTAATATGCAAAGTTTTTTTCAAGTTATTCAATATTTGGAAGATAGTGTTACCAACATTGGAAAAAATGATTTGAAATAAAATAGTATTATTGATTTATAATATTTATTACATAACCCTTTACCACCAAAGATATATTTTCACCCTTTGCTAGCTAGTTTTATTATAGTCAAGTTCACATTTTATGATGGCAAAGGATATTCGATCTTTACATGTAGCATTCCTTCATTATGATTCAAAAGAAAAAAAAATGATAAAATTATTTATAATGAGCCTAAAACAATATGCTTCAGGATGGTTCTATGATTTATCAATCCAATCATTGAAATCCTTGAAAGCTCTAGCAGATCATTTTCTAGTGAATTTCTCTATCAACATCACTAAAAATATGTCATATGAAAAAATTACTAACATCAAACAAAGAACCAATTAACATATTAATAACACATAAAATGACATATAAATAGATTAAATATATTTTTAATTAATGTTTCCTTTCACCTTTACATGATTACATAATCTTCAATAAGTTTAAATATTTTTATGAGTTATGCCATTTGTGTTATATGAAATGAAATACATTTAATTGAACAAGATTAAGTATGTGGAAATCAAATCAAATAAATCTACTAAAAAATTTAATATAAAACTAATATATAAGGTAGAACCTACATAATCTAAATATGAAATAATAATAATGGTTGATGTAGTGTCAGAGTAGACTTATCAAATCATCTTATCCAATGCACCTAAGAAAAAAATTACATGATTACTTGATTCAACATCTTCATTAATTAATAATATTTTTAAATGTCCTCTCATATATATGCCTCCTCATATATGATTTTATATGAATTGACATATATAAAAAAGATATTATTTTAATTCATATTGTTGTTTTAATCAATGCACTAGACATTATACAAATAGATTTTATACCTTCAAACAAAAGACTCAAGCACTTATTGATAATAATCATATTAACATTGATGATTCTACAAATGATTCATATTCATAACCTAGTGATGATCAAAACCATAAGATATTTAAAAATCTATTATAGGATCATTCTAAGAAATATCCAAAAGTGAACTTGGAGTATCACTGAATTTTGTGTGTTTTATGATGATATATTAGATACTCTCCTTTTCTATTTACCCCCCTTTTGGATTTTATCTCTATCTTATTTATTATGTGGGAACTATCTTTTTTAAGCATTTGGCATATAAAAAATAAACATAAAATTCATTACTCAATCGTTAAATTTGGTCACATAGACCCAAATCGATAAAAATGGAATACATTTAATAAGGATACAACTGAAATCAATACACAAAGCCATAGTTCACTCTTGTATACCTCTTGCAAAATTGTCCTAGTAGGCTGTAAATCACTAATTTATAACATGACTATGTCAATAAGTATTTTTATATAATTTTTAGTTATATTTATAATATAGAGTCAAATATATTTTAATTTGGAGGGATACTCTCTAACCCTACTCCAATTTACTATTTTCATTGGGTTTCTTACTTCTTTAAATTTTATAGCATACTTTATTTGACTGTATTTTAATATCATATCAACAAATATCAACATTTTAATTCCATTAGTTTAGTATCACTTAAATCAAAAGGGTTAGACATTCTAGTGAACACATTATTTTTATAACATTTATTGTTATTTTTTTAATTTTTTGGATAGGTCCCTATCAATGTTTTTTAAATTCCTCATACTAAAAATAAACAACCTTTGACCTTGGATAGAATATCACACAAAATTATTGAATTTATTCAAGCTTTGATTAAATATAACACTGAATAAATTACCTTATTAACCTATATCATTTTGATACCAAATATTTTTCTTTCTACTTGGATTGAAATTTACTTGATTTATAAAAAAAAAATCCTAGTTATTTCTTATCTTTATATTTCACTGCAAATTTCTTGTTTAATAAATTGTGTTCTAATGGTTTTAGAACTAATTAGTGACCTCCATAAAAGTATAATTTTTTTATATTTAGAAAAATAATTGTGTGAGGGGATTAACCTAATACTCATAAGCATAATACAATACTAAACATGGAGTTTAGTTTCCACATTCCTCAAGGTATATCAAAAATACATAGGGTAGATTGTTTATATCATGAGAAAATATTTTAGCCATCTGATTTTTGGTGCACTTGAGAGGAACATATTGCCTATGAAACTTAATCTAACTTTACCTTGGAAAATAAGGTTACTAGGACAAAATCATGGTTATACCTATATGCTTAGTGCACTTAAACATTAGATTGACAATAATTAATTAATTATCAAGTATAATGGAGAATATAAAAATAATTGAAAACCTTACATAAATTACCTTTTTTACCTTCATTTTTTCTATTATCTTATTCATAATCATTAACCTCTTTATACATGCTAAACTACTCTTTTATTATAAGAAATTTAGTTTTTTCATTCAGTTTTCATTATATATCATGAATAGTTAATTCTAGTATATGAATGATGTGAATAATTTAGATCAATTATTGCCTATTCATGTTATGTATTTTACTTATGATCCTGAATAGATAGCTCATAATAATAAAAAATTCATGAAAATTTAGTTTGTTAATGTGTGTGGTGATGAATATGAATTTACCAACCCTTGGAGACACAAGCATATTTAATTATACACACCTCTAAATTCTAATTCATAATATTCTCTAGATTCTTCTTTGGTAACACATGTATTTTCACATTTGGAATGTCTTCTAGATTTATTTTTGGTCAAACCTCTATATTCACATACATAATTTTATCTAATTTTATATTTAGTCATACCTCTATATTTTCATTTGTAATTTGTTCTATATTCCTATTTTGTCACATCTCTAGATTTTCCTTCAAAATATTTTATAATTTAGTCTTTGGTCATGCCTCTAGATTCCTCTTTGAAAGTTTCCTTGGCATTCCCTTTATATTTAACTTTGGTCATACATGTATATTCATCTTTATGATATTCTATAGCCACCTCTCTAAATTTACCTTTTATCATCCCTCTACCCTCATCCTGAGGTCCTTTCATAGTTTTTACTTCAAATTTACCTATTTTCACACCCTTTAATTGCTCTAAATATTCACCAATAAATTCTATTTTGGAATATTCATTTAATATTTGTATAATATTAACTATATATGTCCTATTAGAGTACAAAATCCTTCTAATGATAACTATATAACTTATCCTAGATTACCGCCTACTCTCCTCATAAAGGACTCTTATCCTTGTACACACAATTTTCCTATTCATATTTTTATCGAATTATATTTCATTGACACCTAAAAATTAAATTCTCATGAGATATAATGTTGAATATAAATAATATAGTGATTATGTACAAAAATTATATTGGGATGATTATTATGAATATAGTTATGAAGAAAATGCTTTTTGTAATCTTAGTATATATTTTCATGTTGATAATATAATAAAAAATTATTAAAAATAAAGAAGTGCTCACTATTATAATTATTTATTATTATGAGGTTGATTCTAGTACTCTTTTAAAAGTAAATTTGTTTTAAAATGATAATGTAATTTATTTTTTTACCAATAGGATGTGTTATACCTTTTCATATTAATAACTTACTAAATACCAATGAATATCACAAGCCTATTAGTATTAAAAAATAATTTATTCATAACCATCCTTCTCCTATTTTTAATAGTGTACCAATGGCTAAAATTAACAATATTTTTTAGACCTTAAATGAGCCCCATAAAAACATTAAAATTATTTCCAAATAAATCATATCACTAATTCATGTTATAGGTGGCTTTAAATATAAAATTCACCAACTGTCCTTATAATGTAAATCATACCAAGATTGGTTCAACTTTAATGCAGTCCTCAGTAATGTTATTGTTCAAAACAAAATTATATGTAACCTTACATTATAAATTATAAATCCCTATCTTTTTTAAAATATTATGGAAGAGGGGACCCTTAGTTACATATTAAATATTTTCCAAAAAATATGAAGGGTTACAATGGTTTTCAAATATCATTGAAGTTATTTCCTAAAAGGCTAGACAGATATGACATTGCATGGTTTCATTCATTTCATTATGGATATTTAACTACATATATAGAATTGAAGAGGTATTTTTAATACAATGTATTAGAAATGAAGGACTTAGGGTCACATATGAAAATTTAACCTGTTTGCATCAAGGTAAGATGAGTATGTTCTTTTATTATATTCAAAGATTTACGAATACTATTCACCAATTAATATATCAACTAATCATTTTTAAATTAATTTTATTTTAAAGAGGTATAATTTATCCAATAAAATACAAGTTATTATATTATACTTATGAATAATACATTTCTCTTTTTTATTAGGCCTTATCATTAGAAAAGGAATCAAGTCTTTTCTAAGTGTTAAAAATAGGAATGGTGATATTAAATTACATAAAGAAAATTTGCATGTCACATTCATATAAAATAATTTTGATCCACACATTTATAAACAATTGAAAGGATTAAATTATACTATTACCTCTCAAAGTGCATACATTATATAAAAACTTAACAAATTAGTGAACATTAATGGCAATCATCTCACGAATAAGGTTAAATCCAAAAATGTCAAAGGTTTACATAAATTAAAATAAATTGTTTCCAATCATATTAATCATAACCATTCCTTTATATCACACAAGGTGTAACCTTTAAAAATTAATTCTAGTGATCACCCATAAAATATTTTAAATACATTATTGGATAAAAATTAATTCAAATTGAGTTCTAATTATTAGCATCTACCTCATTATTTGGGAAAAAAAATTAAGGGCCAGCCATTACTTAGCACAAAGTTAATGGACATTGTGATAATGATTTTTATTCATTAAAAGAAAAGTTAAAAGGAATTTCAAGGAAATAAATTATCTTAATTCAAAGAATTGATAATAAGTTACAAAAAAACAATCTATGTCTCCAAAATAAATAAACATTAAACATGATTATACCAAGATTCTTGTACCAGATATAAT
The DNA here is from genome assembly GCA_037957365.1 of Torreya grandis. NCBI lineage: Eukaryota > Viridiplantae > Streptophyta > Pinopsida > Cupressales > Taxaceae > Torreya > Torreya grandis. The sequence goes on from JARHVA010006425.1 coordinate 626,076, forward strand.
TGATAAAAATAAGTTAATTAATGATAATAATAAATATAATAAAAACATTTATAACACTTAAATTAATAATATTACTAATGTTAAAAAATCACAAAATAAATTCCTAATGCATAAACTCTAGTTTTATTAAAAAAACTAGCCAAATTTCCTACACAAATGTGGGTTCCTAAGTCAAATATATTACAAATCAAGTAATAAACCAAATATTACATGTTCAAGAAATCAAATACTAAATGATTATCCACCATTCCTTCATCCATCTAGTTGGAAATTATTCTAATAATATGAAAATATACACAAAACAAATACATAATGAAAATACATATGAATACATAAAAACTATCATATCTATAAATATCAAAGTATTCCTATATAACGTAGTTGATAGGTGTCAATAAATAATAAGAATCTTCCCCTATATAACCAATGCATAATTAGTATTGATATTTACCTCCCTATCAACCATCATTGGTTCTTGGGAGGTTGAAGTACTATTTCCATATCATTACCTCAATCTCAACCTTATCCTATGTTGAATCTCATATACTTCCAAACACTCTCAAATGGTATCATTCTATCCTTGACCATACATAGTTTATAAAAATAGTCACAATTAAACTACATTTTCTCACATGTGGAGGAATATGATGTCAAGTAAGCAAAGCTCAAATATAATTTTGATGAAATGGGTAGCAGTAGGGCATGATGTTGTGAAAAACACTTATAAGGAGCTAAATATGGTGGTCTTCTGGCCTTGAAGGTGGTAATCCCACTAGTTTCGCAAAGACACCTGCATACCTCTATAGAATGGTTTATAGATCAGAAGGAGGAGTAGAAATTGATGATAATTGCATTTGAATATAATGAAGCTAAACAATGGTGCCATGTGAATTCTTCTTAAGAATATTTTCTATGAAATATGAATTGATGATGCTAAGAGACCCTTGTTTTAATAATTTCTATGTGTGTTTTTTCCCATTGTCTAAATATTGCATCCAAAGTTCAAAAAAATCCCATAAGATGGGTCCAAGTGTGCATAACCATTAGGCTCCCAAAACAACATCACATGTGCCTAAGGGTAAGGAAAACATGTTAGAGCACAAGTTATAATATTCAATAGAGATATGCACATTATGACACTTCCCTTTGTAAGGTAATGAAACCCCATTGGTAATCATGACTTCAAAGTTGGAGTAAGGATTGAAAAAAATCAGCCTATTTGGTGATCTGAGGGTCAATGAAATTATGAGTACTACATGAATCCATGAGCATTATGAGAGGGATATTATTGAAGTAACCCTTGACCTTCACGGTTTGTGGGGTGGTGACTCTTAATAAGGCATGTAGAGATATCTCTAGGTGGTCTTCCTAATAAGTAGGTTCCATAATCGATGGATCTTCAACTGGATCATCTGCTATATCATA